>JABWTJ010001440.1:34962-53118 GCA_016801875.1 Solanum sitiens | reverse complement strand
GCGCATACCCCCATTTCGACGATTTTTCGTGTGCTATATCACATCATTTTTTGGGTTATCCGGATCCCGACGTCAAAAGTGCAAAAATATTTTGTGGACATCCTTCAAGACCTTGGCTATGCATCCGATTGGCATTCACGGACATTCCGACCCATTTTGAAGGTCAAAATAGCCCCGAAGCGCGCATACCTCCATTTCGACGATTTTTCGTGTGCTATAGCACACCATTTTTGGGTGATCCGGATCCCGACGTCAAAAGTGCCAAAAGTTTTTGTGGACGTCCGTCAAGACCTTGGCTATGCATCTGGTTGGCCCTCACGGCCATTCCGACCCATTTTCAAGGTCAAAATCGCCCCGCGCGCATACCCCTATTTCGACGATTTTTCGTGTGCTATAGCACACCATTTTTTGGGAGATCCAGATCCCGATGTCAAAAGTGACAAAAAAATTTGTGGACGTCTGTCAAGACCTTGGATATGCATCCGGTTGGCTCTCACGGCTATTCCGACCCATTTTCAAGGTCAAAATAGCCCCGAAGCGCATACCTCCATTTCGACGATTTTTCGTGTGCTATAGCACACCATTTTTTGGGTGATCCGGATCCCGACGTCAAAAGTGCCAACTCCCCCCCTTTTATTGTGGACTTCCGTCAAGACCTTGGTGGATATGGCATCGGTTGGCCTCACGGCCATTCGACCCATTTTCAAGGTTCAAATAGCCCGAAGCGCGGCATAACCCCCATTTCGACGATTTTTCGTGTGCTCTTAGCACACCTTTTTTGGTGGTTATCCGGGGATTCCGACGTCAAAAAGTGCTAAAAAAATTTTGTGGACTGTCCGTCAGACCTTGGCATGCATATAGTTGGCATAACTGGCCATTCCGACCCATTTTCAAGGTCAAACTTAGCCCCGCCGCGCCATACCCCCATTTCGATGATTTTTTGTGTGCTGTTAGCCACCACCATTTTTGTGTGATCCGGATCCCGATTGTCAAAAAGTGCCAAAAATTTTTGTTGGGGACGTCCATCAAGACCTTGGCTATGCATCGTTTGGCTCTACGGCTATCTTACCCATTTTCAAGATCCAAAATAGCCACGAAGCGCATTTGCCTCCATTTCTACGCTTTTCGTGTGCTATAGCACACCATTTTTTTGGTGATCCGGATCCCGACGTCAAAAGTGCCAAAAACTTTTGTGGACGTCCGTCAAGACCTTGGCTATGCATCCGGTTGGCACTCACGGCCATTCCGACACATTTGCAAGGTCAAAATAGCCCCGAAGGGCGCATACCCCCATTTCAACGATTTTTCGTGTGCTATATCACATCATTTTTTGGGTTATCCGGATCCCGACGTCAAAAGTGCAAAAATATTTTGTTGACATCCTTCAAGACCTTGGCTATGCATCCGGTTGGCACTCACGGCCATTCCGACCCATTTTCAAGGTCAAAATGGCCCCGAAGCGCGCATACCCCCATTTCGACGATTTTTCGTGTGCTATATCACATCATTTTTTGGGTTATCCGGATCCCGATGTCAAAAGTGCCAAAAATTTTTGTGGACGTCCTTCAAGACCTTGGCTATGCATCCGGTTGGACCTCACGGCCATTTCGACCCATTTTCAAGGTCAAAATAGCCCCGAAGCGCGCATACCCCTAATTCGACGATTTTTCGTGTGCTATAGCACACCATTTTTTGGGTGATCCGGATCCAGATGTCAAAAGTGCCAAATTTTTTGTGTACGTCCGTCAAGACCTTGGCTATGCATTCGGTTGGCACTCACGGCCATTCCGACCCATTTTCAAGGTCAAAATAGCCCCGAAGCGCGCATACCCCATTTTGATGATTTTTCGTGTGCTATAGCACACCATATTTTGGGTGATCCGGATCCCGACGTCAAAAGAGCCAAAATTTTGTGGACGTCCGTCAACACCTTGGCTATGCATCCGATTGGTACTCACGGCCATTCCGACCCATTTTCAAGGTCAAAATAGCCCCGAAGCGTGCATACCCCCATTTCGACGATTTTTCGTGTGCTACAGCACACCATTTTTTGGGAGATCCGGATCCCGATGTCAAAAGTGCCCGAAGTTTTTGTGGACGTCCGTCAAGACCTTGGCTATGCATCCGGTTCGCCCTCACGGCCATTCCGACCCATTTTCAAGGTCCTAATAGCCCCGAAGCGCGCATACCCCCATTCCGACAATTTTTCGTGTGCTATAGCACACCATTTTTTGGGTGATTCGGATCTCGACGTCAAAAGTGCCAAAAATTTTTGTGGACGTCCGTCAAGACCTTGGCTATGCATCCAGTTGGCACTCACAGCCATTCCGACCCATTTTCAAAGTCAAAATAGCCCCGAAGCGCGCATACCCCATTTCGATGATTTTTCGTGTGCTATAGCACACCATTTTTTGGATGATCCGGATCCCGACATCAAAAGTGCCAAAAATTTTTGTTGACGTCCGTCAAGACCTTGGCTATGCATCCAGTTAACCCTCACGGCCATTCCGACCCATTTTCAAGATCAAAATAGCCACGAAGCGCGCATACCCCCATTTCGACGATTTTTCGTGTGCTATAGCACACCATTTTTTGGGTGATCTGGATCCCGACGTCAAAAGTGCCAAAAAGTTTTGTGGACGTCCGTCAAGACCTTGGCTATGCATTCGGTTGGCACTCACGGCCATTCTGACCTATTTTCAATGTCAAAATAGCCCCAGAGCGCATACCCCCATTTCGACAATTTTTCGTGTGCTATGCACACCATTTTTGGGTGATACGGATCCCGACGTCAAAAGTGCTAAAAAATTTTGTGAACGTCCGTCAAGACATTGGCTATGTATCCGGTTGGCACTCACGGCCATTACGACCCATTTTCAAGGTCAAAATAGCCCCGAAGCGCGCATACCTCCATTTCGACGATTTTTTGTGTGCTATAGCACACCATTTTTGGGTGATCCGGATCCCGACGTCAAAAGTGCCAAAGGTTTTTGTGGAGGTCTGTCAAGACCTTGGCTATGCATCCGGTTGTCCCTCACGGCCATTCCGACCCATTTTCAAGGTCAAAATAGCCCCGAAGCGCGCATACCCCCATTTCGATGATTTTTCGTGTGCTATAGCACACCTTTTTTTGGGTGATCCGGATCCCGACGTCAAAAGTGCCAAAAAATTTTGTGGACGTCCGTCAAGACCTTGGCTATGCATCCGGTTGGCCCTCACGGCCATTCCGACCCATTTTCAAGGTCAAAATAGCCCCAAGAGCATACCCCCATTTCGACGATTATTCGTGTGCTATAGCACACCATTTTTTGGGTGATCCGGATTCCGATGTCAAAAGTGCCAAAAAATTTTGTGGACATCCGTCAAGACCTTGTCTATGCATCCGGTTGTCTCTTACGGCTATTCCGACCCATTTTCAAGATCAAAATAGCCACGAAGTGCGCATACCTCCATTTCAACGATTTTTCGTGTGCTATAGCACACCATTTTTTGGGTAATCTGGATCCCGACGTCAAAAGTGCCAAATTTTTTGTGGACATCCGTCAAGACCTTGGCTATGCATCTGGTTGGTACTCACGGCCATTCCGACCCATTTTCAAGGTCAAAATAGCCCTGAAGCGCGCATACCCCCATTTCGACGATTTTTCGTGTGCTATAGCACACCATTTTTTGGGTGATCCGGATCCCGACGTCCAAATTGCCAAATATTTTTGTGGACGTCCGTAAAGACCTTGGCTATGCATACGGTTGGCCCTCACGGCCATTCCGACCCATTTTCAAGGTCAAAATAGCCACGAAGCGCGCATACACCCATTTCGACGATTTTTCGTGTGCTATAGCACACCATTTTTTGGGTGATCCGGATCCAGATGTCAAAAGTGCCAAATATTTTGTGGACGTCCGTCAAGACCTTGGCTATGCATCCGGTTGGCACTCACGGCCAATCCGACCCATTTTCAAGGTCAAAATATCCCGAAGCGCGCATACCCCCATTTCGACGATTTTTCGTGTGCTATAGCACACCATTTTTTGTGTGATCCAGATCCCGACGTCAAAAGTGCCAAACATATTTGTGGACGTCCGTCAAGACCTTGGCTATGCATCCGGTTGGCCCTCACGGCCATTCCGACCCATTTTCAAGGTCAAAATAGCCACGAAGCGCGCATACCCCCATTTCGACGATTTTTCGTGTGCTATAGCACACCATTTTTTGGGTGATCCGGATCCCGATGTCAAAAGTGCCAAAAAATTTTGTGGACGTCTGTCAAGACCTTGGCTATGCATCCGGTTGGCTCTCACGTCTATTCCGACCCATTTTCAAGATCAAAATAGCCACGAAGCGCGCATAACTCCATTTCGACGATTTTTCGTGTGCTATAGCACACCATTTTTTGGGTGATCCGGATCCCGACGTCAAAAGTGCCAAAATATTTTGTGGACGTCCGTCAAGACCTTGGATATGTATCTGATTGGCACTCACGGACATTCCGACCCATTTTGAAGGTCAAAATAGCCCCGAAGCGCGCATACCTCCATTTCGACGATTTTTCGTGTGCTATAGCACACCATTTTTGGGTGATCCGGATCCCGACGTCAAAAGTGCCAAAAGTTTTTGTGGACGTCCGTCAAGACCTTGGCTATGCATCAGGTTGGCCCTCACGGCCATTTCGACCCATTTTCAAGGTCAAAATAGCCCCGAAGCGCGCATACCCCCTTTTCGACGATTTTTCGTGTGCTATAGCACACCTTTTTTTGGGTGATCCGGATCCCGATGTCAAAAGTGCCAAAAAATTTTGTGGACGTCCGTCAAGACCTTGGCTATGCATCCGGTTGGCCCTCACGGCCATTCCGACCCATTTTCAAGGTAAAAATAGCCCCGCGCGCATACCTCCATTTCGACGATTATTCGTGTGCTATAGCACACCATTTTTTGGGTGATCCGGATTCCGATGTCAAAAGTGCCAAAAAATTTTGTGGACGTCCGTCAAGACCTTGTCTATGCATCTGGTTGGGTCTCACGGCTATTCCGACCCATTTTCAAGATCAAAATAGCCACGAAGCGCGCATACCTCCATTTCAACGATTTTTCGTGTGCTATAGCACACCATTTTTTGGGTGATCTAGATCCCGACGTCAAAAGTGCCAAATTTTTTGTGGACATCCGTCAAGACCTTGTCTATGCATCTGGTTGGTACTCACGGCCATTCCGACCCATTTTCAAGGTCAAAATAGCCCTGAAGCGCGCATACCCCCATTTCAACGTTTTTCGTGTGCTATAGCACACCATTTTTTGGGTGATCCGGATCCCGACGTCCAAATTGCCAAATATTTTTGTGGACGTCCGTAAAGACCTTGGCTATGCATCCGGTCGGCCCTCACGGCCATTCCGACCCATTTTCAAGGTCAAAATAGCCACGAAGCGCGCATACCCCATTTCGACGATTTTTTGTGTGCTATAGCACATCATTTTTTGGGTGATCCGGATCCAGATGTCAAAAGTGCCAAAATTTTTGTGGACGTCCATCAAGACCTTGGCTATGCATCCGGTTGGCACTCACGGCCAATCCGACCCATTTTCAAGGTCAAAATATCCCGAAGCGCGCATACCCCCATTTCAACGATTTTTCGTGTGCTATAGCACACCATTTTTTGTGTGATCCAGATCCCGACGTTAAAAGTGCCAAACATTTTTGTGGACGTCCGTCAAGACCTTGGCTATGCATCCGGTTGGCCCTCACGGCCATTCCGACCCATTTTCAAGGTCAAAATAGCCCCGAAGGGCGCATACCCCCATTTCGACGATTTTTCGTGTGCTATATCACATCATTTTTTGGGTTATCCGGATCCCGACGTCAAAAGTGCAAAAATATTTTGTGGACATCCTTCAAGACCTTGGCTATGCATCCGATTGGCATTCACGGACATTCCGACCCATTTTGAAGGTCAAAATAGCCCCGAAGCGCGCATACCTCCATTTCGACGATTTTTCGTGTGCTATAGCACACCATTTTTGGGTGATCCGGATCCCGACGTCAAAAGTGCCAAAAGTTTTTGTGGACGTCCGTCAAGACCTTGGCTATGCATCTGGTTGGCCCTCACGGCCATTCCGACCCATTTTCAAGGTCAAAATCGCCCCGCGCGCATACCCCTATTTCGACGATTTTTCGTGTGCTATAGCACACCATTTTTTGGGAGATCCAGATCCCGATGTCAAAAGTGACAAAAAAATTTGTGGACGTCTGTCAAGACCTTGGATATGCATCCGGTTGGCTCTCACGGCTATTCCGACCCATTTTCAAGGTCAAAATAGCCCCGAAGCGCATACCTCCATTTCAACGATTTTTCGTGTGCTATAGCACACCATTTTTTGGGTGATCCGGATCCCGACGTCAAAAGTGCCAACATTTATTGTGGACGTCCGTCAAGACCTTGGATATGCATCCGGTTGGCCCTCACGGCCATTCCGACCCATTTTCAAGGTCAAAATAGCCACGAAGCGCGCATACCCCCATTTCGACGATTTTTCGTGTGCTATAGCACACCTTTTTTTGTGTTATCCGGATCCGACGTCAAAAGTGCTAAAAAATTTTGTGGACGTCCGTCAAGACCTTGGCTATGCATCTAGTTGGCACTCACGGCCATTCCGACCCATTTTCAAGGTCAAAATAGCCCCGCGCGCATACCCCCATTTCGATGATTTTTCGTGTGCTGTAGCACACCATTTTTTGGGTGATCCGGATCCCGATGTCAAAAGTGCCAAAAATTTTTGTGGACGTCCATCAAGACCTTGGCTATGCATCCGGTTGGCTCTCACGGCTATTCTGACCCATTTTCAAGATCAAAATAGCCACGAAGCGCATACCTCCATTTCGACGATTTTTCGTGTGCTATAGCACACCATTTTTTTGGTGATCCGGATCCCGACGTCAAAAGTGCCAAAAACTTTTGTGGACGTCCGTCAAGACCTTGGCTATGCATCCGGTTGTCACTCACGGCCATTCCGACACATTTGCAAGGTCAAAATAGCCCCGAAGGGCGCATACCCCCATTTCGACGATTTTTCGTGTGCTATATCACATCATTTTTTGGGTTATCCGGATCCCGATGTCAAAAGTGCCAAAAATTTTTGTGGACGTCCTTCAAGACCTTGGCTATGCATCCGGTTGGACCTCACGGCCATTTCGACCCATTTTCAAGGTCAAAATAGCCCCGAAGCGCGCATACCCCTAATTCGACGATTTTTCGTGTGCTATAGCACACCATTTTTTGGGTGATCCGGATCCAGATGTCAAAAGTGCCAAATTTTTTGTGTACGTCCGTCAAGACCTTGGCTATGCATTCGGTTGGCACTCACGGCCATTCCGACCCATTTTCAAGGTCAAAATAGCCCCGAAGCGCGCATACCCCATTTTGATGATTTTTCGTGTGCTATAGCACACCATATTTTGGGTGATCCGGATCCCGACGTCAAAAGAGCCAAAATTTTGTGGACGTCCGTCAACACCTTGGCTATGCATCCGATTGGTACTCACGGCCATTCCGACCCATTTTCAAGGTCAAAATAGCCCGAAGCGTGCATACCCCCATTTCGACGATTTTTCGTGTGCTACAGCACACCATTTTTTGGGAGATCCGGATCCCGATGTCAAAAGTGCCCGAAGTTTTTGTGGACGTCCGTCAAGACCTTGGCTATGCATCCGGTTCGCCCTCACGGCCATTCCGACCCATTTTCAAGGTCCTAATAGCCCCGAAGCGCGCATACCCCCATTCCGACAATTTTTCGTGTGCTATAGCACACCATTTTTTGGGTGATTCGGATCTCGACGTCAAAAGTGCCAAAATTTTTTGTGGACGTCCGTCAAGACCTTGGCTATGCATCCAGCTTGCACTCACAGCCATTCCGACCCATTTTCAAAGTCAAAATAGCCCCGAAGCGCGCATACCCCATTTCGATGATTTTTCGTGTGCTATAGCACACCATTTTTTGGATGATCCGGATCCCGACATCAAAAGTGCCAAAAATTTTTGTTGACGTCCGTCAAGACCTTGGCTATGCATCCAGTTAACCCTCACGGCCATTCCGACCCATTTTCAAGATCAAAATAGCCACGAAGCGCGCATACCCCCATTTCGACGATTTTTCGTGTGCTATAGCACACCATTTTTTGGGTGATCTGGATCCCGACGTCAAAAGTGCCAAAAAGTTTTGTGGACGTCCATCAAGACCTTGGCTATGCATTCGGTTGGCACTCACGGCCATTCTGACCTATTTTCAATGTCAAAATAGCCCCAGAGCGCATACCCCCATTTCGACGATTTTTCGTGTGCTATGCACACCATTTTTGGGTGATACGGATCCCGACGTCAAAAGTGCTAAAAAATTTAGTGAACGTCCGTCAAGACATTGGCTATGTATCCGGTTGGCACTCACGGCCATTACGACCCATTTTCAAGGTCAAAATAGCCCCGAAGCGCGCATACTTCCATTTCGACGATTTTTTGTGTGCTATAGCACACCATTTTTTGGGTGATCCGGATCCCGACGTCAAAAGTGCCAAAGGTTTTTGTGGACGTCTGTCAAGACCTTGGCTATGCATCCGGTTGGCCCTCACGGCCATTCCGACCCATTTTCAAGGTCAAAATAGCCCCGAAGCGCGCATACCCCCATTTCGATGATTTTTCGTGTGCTATAGCACACCTTTTTTTGGGTGATCCGGATCCCGACGTCAAAAGTGCCAAAAAATTTTGTGGACGTCCGTCAAGACCTTGGCTATGCATCCGGTTGGCCCTCACGGCCATTCCGACCCATTTTCAAGGTCAAAATAGCCCCAAGAGCATACCCCCATTTCGACGATTATTCGTGTGCTATAGCACACCATTTTTTGGGTGATCCGGATTCCGATGTCAAAAGTGCCAAAAAATTTTGTGGACATCCGTCAAGACCTTGTCTATGCATCCGGTTGTCTCTTACGGCTATTCCGACCCATTTTCAAGATCAAAATAGCCACGAAGTGCGCATACCTCCATTTCAACGATTTTTCGTGTGCTATAGCACACCATTTTTTGGGTAATCTGGATCCCGACGTCAAAAGTGCCAAATTTTTTGTGGACATCCGTCAAGACCTTGGCTATGCATCTGGTTGGTACTCACGGCCATTCCGACCCATTTTCAAGGTCAAAATAGCCCTGAAGCGCGCATACCCCCATTTCGACGATTTTTCGTGTGCTATAGCACACCATTTTTTGGGTGATCCGGATCCCGACGTCCAAATTGCCAAATATTTTTGTGGACGTCCGTAAAGACCTTGGCTATGCATACGGTTGGCCCTCACGGCCATTCCGACCCATTTTCAAGGTCAAAATAGCCACGAAGCGCGCATACACCCATTTCGACGATTTTTCGTGTGCTATAGCACACCATTTTTTGGGTGATCCGGATCCAGATGTCAAAAGTGCCAAATATTTTGTGGACGTCCGTCAAGACCTTGGCTATGCATCCGGTTGGCACTCACGGCCAATCCGACCCATTTTCAAGGTCAAAATATCCCGAAGCGCGCATACCCCCATTTCGACGATTTTTCGTGTGCTATAGCACACCATTTTTTGTGTGATCCAGATCCCGACGTCAAAAGTGCCAAACATATTTGTGGACGTCCGTCAAGACCTTGGCTATGCATCCGGTTGGCCCTCACGGCCATTCCGACCCATTTTCAAGGTCAAAATAGCCACGAAGCGCGCATACCCCCATTTCGACGATTTTTCGTGTGCTATAGCACACCATTTTTTGGGTGATCCGGATCCCGATGTCAAAAGTGCCAAAAAATTTTGTGGACGTCTGTCAAGACCTTGGCTATGCATCCGGTTGGCTCTCACGTCTATTCCGACCCATTTTCAAGATCAAAATAGCCACGAAGCGCGCATAACTCCATTTCGACGATTTTTCGTGTGCTATAGCACACCATTTTTTGGGTGATCCGGATCCCGACGTCAAAAGTGCCAAAATATTTTGTGGACGTCCGTCAAGACCTTGGATATGTATCCGATTGGCACTCACGGACATTCCGACCCATTTTGAAGGTCAAAATAGCCCCGAAGCGCGCATACCTCCATTTCGACGATTTTTCGTGTGCTATAGCACACCATTTTTGGGTGATCCGGATCCCGACGTCAAAAGTGCCAAAAGTTTTTGTGGACGTCCGTCAAGACCTTGGCTATGCATCAGGTTGGCCCTCACGGCCATTCCGACCCATTTTCAAGGTCAAAATAGCCCCGAAGCGCGCATACCCCCATTTCGACGATTTTTTCGTGTGCTATAGCACACCATTTTTTGGGTGATCCGGATCCCGACGTCAAAAGTGCCAAAATATTTTGTGGACGTCCGTCAAGACCTTGGCTATGCATCCGGTTGGCCCTCACGGCCATTCCGACCCATTTTCAAGGTAAAAATAGCCCCGCGCGCATACCTCCATTTCGACGATTATTCGTGTGCTATAGCACACCATTTTTTGGGTGATCCGGATTCCGATGTCAAAAGTGCCAAAAAATTTTGTGGACGTCCGTCAAGACCTTGTCTATGCATCTGGTTGGGTCTCACGGCTATTCCGACCCATTTTCAAGATCAAAATAGCCACGAAGCGCGCATACCTCCATTTCAACGATTTTTCGTGTGCTATAGCACACAATTTTTTGGGTGATCTAGATCCCGACGTCAAAAGTGCCAAATTTTTTGTGGACATCCGTCAAGACCTTGTCTATGCATCTGGTTGGTACTCACGGCCATTCCGACCCATTTTCAAGGTCAAAATAGCCCTGAAGCGCGCATACCCCCATTTCAACGTTTTTCGTGTGCTATAGCACACCATTTTTTGGGTGATCCGGATCCCGACGTCCAAATTGCCAAATATTTTTGTGGACGTCCGTAAAGACCTTGGCTATGCATCCGGTTGGCCCTCACGGCCATTCCGACCCATTTTCAAGGTCAAAATAGCCACGAAGCGCGCATACCCCCATTTCGACGATTTTTCGTGTGCTATAGCACACCATTTTTTGGGTGATCCGGATCCAGATGTCAAAAGTGCCAAAATTTTTGTGGACGTCCGTCAAGACCTTGGCTATGCATCCGGTTGGCACTCACGGCCAATCCGACCCATTTTCAAGGTCAAAATATCCCGAAGCGCGCATACCCCCATTTCGACGATTTTTCGTGTGCTATAGCACACCATTTTTTGTGTGATCCAGATCCCGACGTCAAAAGTGCCAAACATATTTGTGGACGTCCGTCAAGACCTTGGCTATGCATCCGGTTGGCCCTCACGGCCATTCCGACCCATTTTCAAGGTCAAAATATCCACGAAGCGCGCATACCCCCATTTCGACGATTTTTCGTGTGCTATAGCACACCATTTTTTGGGTGATCCGGATCCCGATGTCAAAAGTGCCAAAAAATTTTGTGGACGTCTGTCAAGACCTTGGCTATGCATCCGGTTGGCTCTCACGTCTATTCCGACCCATTTTCAAGATCAAAATAGCCACGAAGCGCGCATAACTCCATTTCGACGATTTTTCGTGTGCTATAGCACACCATTTTTTGGGTGATCCGGATCCCGACGTCAAAAGTGCCAAAATATTTTGTGGACGTCCGTCAAGACCTTGGATATGTATCCGATTGGCACTCACGGACATTCCGACCCATTTTGAAGGTCAAAATAGCCCCGAAGCGCGCATACCTCCATTTTGACGATTTTTCGTGTGCTATAGCACACCATTTTTGGGTGATCCGGATCCCGACGTCAAAAGTGCCAAAAGTTTTTGTGGACGTCCGTCAAGACCTTGGCTATGCATCAGGTTGGCCCTCACGGCCATTCCGCCCCATTTCCAGGTCAAAAATCGCCCCGAAGCGCGATACCCCCTTGTCGACGATTTTTCGTTGTGCTATAGCACAACCTTTTTTTTGTGGTATCCGATCCCGATGTTCAAACGTGCCAAACATTTTGTGGACGTCCGTCAAGACTTGGCCTATGCATCGGTTGGCCCTCACGGCCATTCCGACCATTTTCAAGGTAACAAAAAATAGCCCCGACGGCATACATCCATTGCGACGATTTATCGTGTGCTAAGCACACCAATTTTTGGTGATCCGGATTTCGGATGTCAAAAGTGCCACAAAAATTTGTGACGTCCGTCAAGACCTTGTCTATGCATCTGGTTGGGTCTCACGGCTATTCCGACCCATTTTCAAGATCAAAATAGCCACGAAGCGCGCATACCTCCATTTCAACGATTTTTCGTGTGCTATAGCACACCATTTTTTGGGTGATCTAGATCCCGACGTCAAAAGTGCCAAATTTTTTGTGGACATCCGTCAAGACCTTGTCTATGCATCTGGTTGGTACTCACGGCCATTCCGACCCATTTTCAAGGTCAAAATAGCCCTGAAGCGCGCATACCCCCATTTCAACGTTTTTCGTGTGCTATAGCACACCATTTTTTGGGTGATCCGGATCCCGACGTCCAAATGCAAATATTTTTGTGAGTCCGTAAAGACCTTGGCTATGCATTCCGGTCGGCCTCACGGCCATTCCGACCCATTTTTCAAGGTCAACAGCCACGAAGCGCGCATACCCCATTTCGACGATTTTTTTTTCGTGTGCTATTGAATCCTTTTTTGGTGTCCGGATCAGATTGTCAAACGTGCCACAATTTTTGTGCCGTCCGGTCACGACCTTTGCTCTATGCATCCGGTTGGCCCTCCGGCCAATCGTACCCTTTCAAAGGTTCAAAACTTCCGAAGCGCGCCATACCCCATTTCAACGATTTTTTTTTCGTGTGCTATCGCCACCCATTTTTGATGTGATCCGATCCCGACGTTAAAAGTGCCAAACATTTTTTGTGGACGTCGTCAAGACCTTGGCTATGCATCCGGTTGGCCCTCACGGCCATTCCGACCCATTTTCAAGGTCAAAATAGCCCCGAAGGGCGCATACCCCCATTTCGACGATTTTTCGTGTGCTATATCACATCATTTTTTGGGTTATCCGGATCCCGACGTCAAAAGTGCAAAAATATTTTGTGGACATCCTTCAAGACCTTGGCTATGCATCCGATTGGCATTCACGGACATTCCGACCCATTTTGAAGGTCAAAATAGCCCCGAAGCGCGCATACCTCCATTTCGACGATTTTTCGTGTGCTATAGCACACCATTTTTGGGTGATCCGGATCCCGACGTCAAAAGTGCCAAAAGTTTTTGTGGACGTCCGTCAAGACCTTGGCTATGCATCTGGTTGGCCCTCACGGCCATTCCGACCCATTTTCAAGGTCAAAATCGCCCCGCGCGCATACCCCTATTTCGACGATTTTTCGTGTGCTATAGCACACCATTTTTTGGGAGATCCAGATCCCGATGTCAAAAGTGACAAAAAAATTTGTGGACGTCTGTCAAGACCTTGGATATGCATCCGGTTGGCTCTCACGGCTATTCCGACCCATTTTCAAGGTCAAAATAGCCCCGAAGCGCATACCTCCATTTCGACGATTTTTCGTGTGCTATAGCACACCATTTTTTGGGTGATCCGGATCCCGACGTCAAAAGTGCCAACATTTATTGTGGACGTCCGTCAAGACCTTGGATATGCATCCGGTTGGCCCTCACGGCCATTCCGACCCATTTTCAAGGTCAAAATAGCCACGAAGCGCGCATACCCCCATTTCGACGATTTTTCGTGTGCTATAGCACACCTTTTTTTGTGTTATCCGGATCCGACGTCAAAAGTGCTAAAAAATTTTGTGGACGTCCGTCAAGACCTTGGCTATGCATCTAGTTGGCACTCACGGCCATTCCGACCCATTTTCAAGGTCAAAATAGCCCCGCGCGCATACCCCCATTTCGATGATTTTTCGTGTGCTGTAGCACACCATTTTTTGGGTGATCCGGATCCCGATGTCAAAAGTGCCAAAAATTTTTGTGGACGTCCATCAAGACCTTGGCTATGCATCCGGTTGGCTCTCACGGCTATTCTGACCCATTTTCAAGATCAAAATAGCCACGAAGCGCATACCTCCATTTCGACGATTTTTCGTGTGCTATAGCACACCATTTTTTTGGTGATCCGGATCCCGACGTCAAAAGTGCCAAAAACTTTTGTGGACGTCCGTCAAGACCTTGGCTATGCATCCGGTTGGCACTCACGGCCATTCCGACACATTTGCAAGGTCAAAATAGCCCCGAAGGGCGCATACCCCCATTTCAACGATTTTTCGTGTGCTATATCACATCATTTTTTGGGTTATCCGGATCCCGACGTCAAAAGTGCAAAAATATTTTGTTGACATCCTTCAAGACCTTGGCTATGCATCCGGTTGGCACTCACGGCCATTCCGACCCATTTTCAAGGTCAAAATGGCCCCGAAGCGCGCATACCCCCATTTCGACGATTTTTCGTGTGCTATATCACATCATTTTTTGGGTTATCCGGATCCCGATGTCAAAAGTGCCAAAAATTTTTGTGGACGTCCTTCAAGACCTTGGCTATGCATCCGGTTGGACCTCACGGCCATTTCGACCCATTTTCAAGGTCAAAATAGCCCCGAAGCGCGCATACCCCTAATTCGACGATTTTTCGTGTGCTATAGCACACCATTTTTTGGGTGATCCGGATCCAGATGTCAAAAGTGCCAAATTTTTTGTGTACGTCCGTCAAGACCTTGGCTATGCATTCGGTTGGCACTCACGGCCATTCCGACCCATTTTCAAGGTCAAAATAGCCCCGAAGCGCGCATACCCCATTTTGATGATTTTTCGTGTGCTATAGCACACCATATTTTGGGTGATCCGGATCCCGACGTCAAAAGAGCCAAAATTTTGTGGACGTCCGTCAACACCTTGGCTATGCATCCGATTGGTACTCACGGCCATTCCGACCCATTTTCAAGGTCAAAATAGCCCGAAGCGTGCATACCCCCATTTCGACGATTTTTCGTGTGCTACAGCACACCATTTTTTGGGAGATCCGGATCCCGATGTCAAAAGTGCCCGAAGTTTTTGTGGACGTCCGTCAAGACCTTGGCTATGCATCCGGTTCGCCCTCACGGCCATTCCGACCCATTTTCAAGGTCCTAATAGCCCCGAAGCGCGCATACCCCCATTCCGACAATTTTTCGTGTGCTATAGCACACCATTTTTTGGGTGATTCGGATCTCGACGTCAAAAGTGCCAAAAATTTTTGTGGACGTCCGTCAAGACCTTGGCTATGCATCCAGTTGGCACTCACAGCCATTCCGACCCATTTTCAAAGTCAAAATAGCCCCGAAGCGCGCATACCCCATTTCGATGATTTTTCGTGTGCTATAGCACACCATTTTTTGGATGATCCGGATCCCGACATCAAAAGTGCCAAAAAATTTTGTTGACGTCCGTCAAGACCTTGGCTATGCATACAGTTAACCCTCACGGCCATTCCGACCCATTTTCAAGATCAAAATAGCCACGAAGCGCGCATACCCCCATTTCGACGATTTTTCGTGTGCTATAGCACACCATTTTTTGGGTGATCTGGATCCCGACGTCAAAAGTGCCAAAAAGTTTTGTGGACGTCCATCAAGACCTTGGCTATGCATTCGGTTGGCACTCACGGCCATTCTGACCTATTTTCAATGTCAAAATAGCCCCAGAGCGCATACCCCCATTTCGACGATTTTTCGTGTGCTATGCACACCATTTTTGGGTGATACGGATCCCGACGTCAAAAGTGCTAAAAAATTTAGTGAACGTCCGTCAAGACATTGGCTATGTATCCGGTTGGCACTCACGGCCATTACGACCCATTTTCAAGGTCAAAATAGCCCCGAAGCGCGCATACTTCCATTTCGACGATTGTTTGTGTGCTATAGCACACCATTTTTTGGGTGATCCGGATCCCGACGTCAAAAGTGCCAAAGGTTTTTGTGGACGTCTGTCAAGACCTTGGCTATGCATCCGGTTGGCCCTCACGGCCATTCCGACCAATTTTTCAAGGTCCAAATCAAAAATAGCCCCGAAGCGCGCATAACCCCCATTTCGATGATTTCGTGTGCTATAGCACCCTTTTTTGGGTGATCCGGATCCCGGACGTCAAAAGTGCCAAAAAATTTTGCTGGCACGTCCATCAAGACATTGGCTATGCATCCGGTTGGCCCTCACGGCCATTCTGACCCATTTTCAAGGTCAAAATAGCCACGAAGCACGCATACCCCCAATTTCGATGATTTTTCTTGTGCTATAGCACCCCATTTTTTGGGTGATCCGGATCCCGATGTCAAAAGTGCCAAAACTTTTTGTGGACGTCCATCAAGACTTTGTCTATGCATCCGGTTGGCCCTCACGGCTATTCGACCCATTTTCAAGGTCAAAATAGCACGATAGTGCGCATACCTCCAATTTTCAAACGATTTTTCGTTGCTATAGCACACCATTTTTTTGGTGATCTGGATCCTGACATCAAAAGTGCCAAAATTTTTGTGGACATCTGTCAAGACCTTTGCTATGCATTCGGTTTGCCCTCAAGGCCATTCCGACCCATTTTCAAGGTCAAAATAGCCCCGAAGCGCGCATTACCCCCATTTCAACGATTTTTCGTGTGCTATAGCACACCATTTTTGGGGTGATCTGGATCCCGATGTCAAAAGTGCCAAATATTTTTGTGGACGTCCGTAAGTATTTAAAGACCTTGGCTATGCATACGGTTGCCCTAACTGCCATTTCCGACCCATTTTCAAGGTCAAATAAGCCACGAAGCGCGCACACACCCATTCGACGTTTTTTCGTGTGCTATAGCAACCATTTTTTGGGTGCTCCGGATTATCCAGATGTCAACAAAGTTGCCCATAATATTTTGTGGACGTCCGCTCAAGACCTGTGCCTATGCATCCGGTTGGGCACTCTACGGCCAATCCGACCCAGTTCCCGGTCAAAAACTATCCCGAAGCGCGCATAACCCCCATTTCGACGATTTTTCGTGTGCTATAGCACACCATTTTTTTGTCTGTATCCAGATTCCCGACGTCAACAAAAGTGCCAAACATATTTGTGGGACGTCCGTCAAGGAACCTTGGCGAGTGCACAAAAATCCGGTTGGCCCTCACGGCCATTCCGACCCCATTTCAAGGTCAAAAATATCCACGAAAGCGCGCCTACCCCCATTTCGACGATTTTTTCGACTGTGCTATAGCACACCATTGTTTGGGTGATCCGGGGGATCCCGATGTCAAAAGTGCCAAAAAATTTTGTGGACGTCTGTCAAGACCTTGGCTATGCATCCGGTTGGCTCTCACGTCTATTCCGACCCATTTTCAAGATCAAAATAGCCACGAAGCGCGCATAACTCCATTTCGACGATTTTTCGTGTGCTATAGCACACCATTTTTTGGGTGATCCGGATCCCGACGTCAAAAGTGCCAAAATATTTTGTGGACGTCCGTCAAGACCTTGGATATGTATCTGATTGGCACTCACGGACATTCCGACCCATTTTGAAGGTCAAAATAGCCCCGAAGCGCGCATACCTCCATTTCGACGATTTTTCGTGTGCTATAGCACACCATTTTTGGGTGATCCGGATCCCGACGTCAAAAGTGCCAAAAGTTTTTGTGGACGTCCGTCAAGACCTTGGCTATGCATCAGGTTGGCCCTCACGGCCATTCCGACCCATTTTCAAGGTCAAAATAGCCCCGAAGCGCGCATACCCCCTTTTCGACGATTTTTCGTGTGCTATAGCACACCTTTTTTTGGGTGATCCGGATCCCGATGTCAAAAGTGCCAAAAAATTTTGTGGACGTCCGTCAAGACCTTGGCTATGCATCCGGTTGGCCCTCACGGCCATTCCGACCCATTTTCAAGGTAAAAATAGCCCCGCGCGCATACCTCCATTTCGACGATTATTCGTGTGCTATAGCACACCATTTTTTGGGTGATCCGGATTCCGATGTCAAAAGTGCCAAAAAATTTTGTGGACGTCCGTCAAGACCTTGTCTATGCATCTGGTTGGGTCTCACGGCTATTCCGACCCATTTTCAAGATCAAAATAGCCACGAAGCGCGCATACCTCCATTTCGACGATTTTTCGTGTGCTATAGCACACCATTTTTTGGGTGATCCGGATCCCGACGTCAAAAGTGCCAAAA
>JABWTJ010001440.1:14469-30350 GCA_016801875.1 Solanum sitiens | reverse complement strand
GCACACCATTTTTAGGGTGATCCGGATCCCGACGTCAAAAGTACAAAATTTTTGTGGACGTCCGTTCAAAGACGTTGGCTATGCATTCTGATTTGCCTCCTGACAGCCATCCGACCATTTTCAATGTCAAAATAGCCCCGAAGCGCGCATACCCCCATTTCGACAATTTTTCGTGTGCTATAGCACACCATTTTTTGGGTGATCCAGATCCCAACGTCAAAAGTGCCAAAAAATTTTGTGGACGTCCGTCAAGACGTTGGCTATGCATTCGGTTGGCCCTAACGTCTATTCCGACCCATTTTGAAGGTCAAAATAGCCCCTAAGCACGCATACCCCCATTTCGATGATTTTTTCGTGTGCTATAGCACACCATTTTTGGGGTGATTCGGATCCCGACGTCAAAAGTGCAAAAAAGTTTTTGTGGACGTCCGTCAAGACGTTGGCTATGCATCCGGTTGGCCATGACGGCCATTCCGACCCATTTTGAAGGTCAAAATAGCCCCGAAGCGCACATACCCCCATTTTGACGATTTTTCGTGTGCTGACGGCCATTCCGACCCATTTTGAAGGTCAAAATAGCCCCGAAGCGCGCATACCCCATTTCAACGATTTTTCTTGTGCTATAGCACACCTTTTTTGGGTGATCCGGATCCCGACGTCAAAAGTGCCAAAAATTTTTGTGGACGTCCGTCAAGATATTGACTATGCATCTGGTTGGCCCTGACGGCCGTTCAGACCCATTTTGAAGGTCAAAATAGCCCCGAAGCGCGCATACCCCCATTTCAACAATTTTTCGTGTGCTATAGCACACAATTTTTGGGGTGATCCGGATCCCGACGTCAAAAGTGCCAAAAAATTTTATGGACGTCCGTCAAGACATTGGCTATGCATCTGGTTGACCCTGACGGCCATTCCGACCCATTTTCAAGGTCAAAATAGCCTCGAAACGCACATACCCCCATTTCGACGATTTTTCGTGTGCTATAGCACACCATTTTTTGGGTGATCCGGATCCCGACGTCAAAAGTGCCAATATTTTTTGTGGACGTCCGTCAAGACGTTGGCTATGCATCCGGTTGGCCCTGACGGCCATTCCGACCCATTTTGAAGGTCAAAATAGCGCCTAAGCGCGCATACCCCCATTTCGATGATTTTTCGTGTGCTATAGCTCACCATTTTTTGGGTGATCCGGATCCCGACGTCAAAAGTGCCAACATTTTTTGTGGACGTCCGTCAAGACGTTGCCTATGTATCCGGTTGGCCCTGACGGCCATTCCGACCCATTTTGAAGGTCAAAATAACCCTGAAGCGTGCATACCCCCATTTCGACGATTTTTCATGTGCTATAGCACACTATTTTTTGGGTGATCCGGATCCCGACGTCAAAAGTGCCAAAACTTTTTGTGGACGTCCGTCAAGACGTTGGCTTTGCATTCGGTTGGCCCTGATGGCCATTCTGACCCATTTTGAAGGTCAAAATAGCCCCGAAGCGCGCATACCCCTATTTCGACAATTTTTCGTGTGCTATAGCACACTATTTTTTGGGTGATCCGGATCCCGACTTCAAAAGTGCCAAATTTTTTGTGGACGTTCGTCAAGACCTTGGCTATGCATCCGATTGTCCCTGACGGCCATTCCGACCCATTTTGAAGGTCAAAATAGCCCCGAAGTGCATACCCCCATTTCGACGATTTTTCGTGTGCTATAGCACACCATTTTTTTGGTGATCCGGATCCCGACGTCAAAAGTGCCAAAAATTTTTGTGGACGTCCTTCAAGACGTTCGCTATGCATCCGGTTGGCCTTGACGGCCATTCCGGCCCATTTTGAACGTCAAAATAGTCCCGAAGCGCGCATACCCCCATTTCAACGATTTTTCGTGTGTTATTGCACACCATTTTTTGGGTGATTCGGATCCCGATGTCAAAAGTGCCAAATATTTTTGTGGACGTCCATCAAGATGTTGGCTATGCATCCGGTTGGTCCTGACAGCCATTCCGACCCATTTTGAAGGTCAAAATAGCCTCGAAGCGCGCATACCCCCATTTCGACGATTTTTTGTGTACTATAGCACACCATTTTTTGGGTGATCCGGATCACGACGTCAAAAGTGCCAAACATTTTTGTGGATGTTCATCAAGACGTTGGCTATGCATCCGGTTGGCCCTGACGGCCATTCCGACCCATTTTGAATGTCAAAATAGCCCCGAAGCGTGCATACCCCCATTTCGACGATTTTTTGTGTGCTATAGCACACCATTTTTTGGGTGATCCGAATCCCGATGTCAAAAGTGCCAAAAATTTTTGTGGACGTCCTTCAAGACATTGGCTATGCATCCGGTTGGCCCTGACGGCCATTCCGACCCATTTTGAACGTCAAAATAGCCCCGAAGCGAGCATACCCCTATTTCGACGATTTTTCGTGTGATATAGCACACCATTTTTTGGGTGATCCGGATCCCGGCGTCAAAAGTGCCAAACATTTTTGTGGACGTTCGTCAAGACGTTGGCTATGCATCCGGTTGTCCCTGAGGCCATTTCGACCCATTTTAAAGGTCAAAATCGCCCCGAAGCGCGCATACCCCCATTGCGATGGGTGATCCGGATCCCGACGTCAAAAGAGCCAAAAATTTTTGTGGACGTCCGTCAAGAAGTTGGCTATGCATCCGGTTGGCCCTGACGGCCATTCCGACCCATTTTGAAGGTCAAAATAGCCCTGAAGCGCGCATACCCCCATTTCGACGATTTTTCGTGTGCTATAGCACACTATTTTTAGGGTGATCCGGATCCCGACGTCAAAAGTGCCAAAAATTTTTGTGGACATCCGTCAAGACGTTGGCTATGCATCTTCTTGGCCCTGACGGCCATTCCGACCCATTTTGAAGGTCAAAATAGCCCCAAAGCGCGCATACCCCCCATTTCGACGATTTTTCGTGTGCTATAGCACACCATTTTTTTGGGTGATCAGGATCCCGACGTCAAAACTACCAAAATTTTTTGTGGACGTTCGTCAAGACGTTGGCTATGCATCCGGTTGTCCCTGACGGCCATTCCGACCCATTTTGAAGATCAAAATAGCCCCGAAGTGCATACTTCCATTTCGACGATTTTTCGTGTGCTATAGCACACCATTTTTTGGGTGATCCGGATCCCAACGTCAAAAGTGCCAAAAAATTTTGTGGACGTACTTTAAGACATTGGCTATGCATCCGGTTGGCCCTGACGGCCATTCCGACCCATTTTGAAGGTCAAAATAGCCCCGAAGCGCGCATACTCCTATTTCGACGAATTTTCGTGTGCTATAGCACACCATTTTTTTGGTGATCCCGATCCCGATGTCAAAAGTGCTAAAAAATTTAATGGACGTCCGTCAAGACTTTTTCTATGCATCTGGTTGTCCCTGACGGCAATTCCGACCCATTTTGAAGGTCAAAATAGCCCCGAAGCGCGCATACCCCCATTTCGACGATTTTTCGTGTGCTATAGCACACCAGTTTTTGGGTGATCCGGATCCCAACGTCAGAAGTGCCAAAATTTTTGTGGACGTCCTTTAAGACATTGTCTATGCATCCGGTTGTCCCTGATGGCCATTCCGACACTTTTTGAAGGTCAAAATAGCCCCGAAGCGTGCATACCCCCATTTCGACGATTTTTCGTGTGCTATAGCACACCATTTTTTGGGTGATCCGAATCCCGATGTCAAAAGTGCCAAAAATTTTTGTGGACGTCCTTCAAGACATTGGCTATGCATCTGATTGGCCCTGACGGCCATTCCGACCCATTTTGAATGTCAAAATAGCCCCGAAGCGCGCATACCCCCATTTCGACGATTTTTCTTGTGCTATAGCACACCATTTTTTGGGTGATCCAAATCCCGACGTCAAAAGTGCCAAATATTTTTGTGGACGTCCTTCAAGACATTGGCTATGCATCCGGTTGGCCCTGACGGCCATTCCGACCCATTTTGAACGTCAAAATAGCCCCAAAGCGCGCATACCCCCATTTCGACGATTTTTCGTGTGTTATAGCACACCATTTTTTGGGTGATCCGGATCCCAATGTCAAAAGTGCCAAACTTTTTTGTGAACGTCCGTCAAGACGTTGGCTATGCATCCGGTTGGCCCTGATGGCCATTCCGACCCATTTTGAAGGTCAAAATAGCCCCGAAGCGCGCATACCCCATTTCGACGATTTTTCGTGTGCTATAGCACACCATTTTTAGGGTGATCCGGATCCCAACGTCAAAAGTGCCAAAAAATTTTGTGGACGTCCGTCAAGACGTTGGCTATGCATCTTCTTGGCCCTTACGGCCATTCCGACCCATTTTGAAGGTCAAAATAGCCCCGAAGCGCGCATACCCCATTTCGACGATTTTTCGTGTGCTATAGCACACCATTTTTTGGGTGATCCGGATCCCGATGTCAAAAGTGCCAAAAGTTTTTGTCAACGTCCGTCAAGACGTTGGCTATGCATCCGGTTGGCCCTGACGGCCATTCCGACCCATTTTGAAGGTCAAAATAGCCCCAAAGCGCGCATACCCCCATTTCGACGATTTTTCGTGTGCTATAGCACACCATTTTTAGGGTGATCCGGATCCCGACGTCAAAAGTGCCAAAAATTTTTGTGGGTGTCCGTCAAGACGTTGGCTATGCATCTTCTTGGCCCTGACGGCCATTCCGACCCATTTTGAAGGTCAAAATAGCCCCGAAGCGTGCATACCCCTATTTTGATGATTTTTCCTGTGCTATAGCACACCATTTTTTGGGTGATCCGGAGCCCGACGTCAAAAGTGCCAAAAAGTTTTGTGGACGTTCGTCAAGACGTTGGCTATGCATCCGGTTGTCCCTGACGGCCATTCCGACCTATTTTGAAGGTCAAAATAGCCCCGAAGCGTATTCCCCCATTTCGATGATTTTTCATACGCTATAGCACACCATTTTTTGGGTGATCTGAATCCCGACGTCAAAAGTGCCAAATATTTTTGTGGACGTCCGTCAAGACGTTGGCTATGCATCCAGTTGGCCCTGACGGCCATTCCGACCCATTTTGAAGGTCAAAATAGCCCCGAAGCACGCATACCCCCATTTCGACGATTTTTCGTGTGCTATAGCACACCATTTTTTGGGTGATCCAAATCCCGACGTCAAAAGTGCCAAATATTTTTGTGGACGTCCTTCAAGACATTGGCTATGCATCCGGTTGGCCCTGACGACCATTCCGACCCATTTTGAACGTCAAAATAGCCCCAAAGCGCGCATACCCCCATTTCGACAATTTTTCGTGTGTTATAGCACACCATTTTTTGGGTGATCCGGATCCCAATGTCAAAAGTGCCAAACTTTTTTGTGAACGTCCGTCAAGACGTTGGCTATGCATCCGGTTGGCCCTGATGGCCATTCCGACCCATTTTGAAGGTCAAAATAGCCCCGAAGCGCGCATACCCCATTTCGACGATTTTTCGTGTGCTATAGCACACCATTTTTAGGGTGATCCGGATCCCAACGTCAAAAGTGCCAAAAATTTTTGTGGACGTCCGTCAAGACGTTGGCTATGCATCTTCTTGGCCCTTACGGCCATTCCGACCCATTTTGAAGGTCAAAATAGCTCCGAAGCGCGCATACCCCCATTTCGACGATTTTTCGTGTGCTATAGCACACCATTTTTTGGGTGATCCGGATCCCGACGTCAAAAGTGCCAAAAGTTTTTGTCAACGTCCGTCAAGACGTTGGCTATGCATCCGGTTGGCCCTGACGGCCATTCCGACCCATTTTGAAGGTCAAAATAGCCCCAAAGCGCGCATACCCCCATTTCGACGATTTTTCGTGTGCTATAGCACACCATTTTTAGGGTGATCCGGATCCCGACGTCAAAAGTGCCAAAAATTTTTGTGGGTGTCCGTCAAGACGTTGGCTATGCATCTTCTTGGCCCTGACGGCCATTCCGACCCATTTTGAAGGTCAAAATAGCCCCGAAGCGCGCATACCCCCATTTTGATGATTTTTCGTGTGCTATAGCACACCATTTTTTGGGTGATCCGGATCCCGACGTCAAAAGTGCCAAATATTTTTGTGGACGTTCGTCAAGACGTTGGCATCCGGTTGTCCCTGACGGCCATTCCGACCCATTTTGAAGGTCAAAATAGCCCCAAAGCGCGCATACCCCCATTTCAACGATTTTTCGTGTGCTATAGCACACCATTTTTTGGGTGATCCAGAGCCCGACGTCAAAAGTGCCAAACATTTTTGTGGACGTTCATCAAGACGTTGGCTATGCATCCGGTTGTCCCTGACGGCCATTCCGACCCATTTTGAAGGTCAAAATAGCCCCGAAGTGCATACCCCCATTTCGACGATATTTTTTTGGTGATCCAGATCCCGACGTCAAAAGTGCCAAAATTTTTTGTGGACGTCCTTCAAGACATTCACTATGCATCCGGTTGGCCCTGACGGACATTCCGACCCATTTTGAACGTCAAAATAGCCCCGAAGCGCGCATACCCCAATTTCGACGATTTTTCGTGTGTTATAGCACACCATTTTTTGGGTGATTCGGATCCCGACGTCAAAAGTGCCAAATATTTTTGTGGACGTCCGTCAAGACGTTGGCTATGCATCCGGTTGGCCCTGACAGCCATTCCGACCCATTTTGAAGGTCAAAATAGCCCCGAAGCGCGCATACCCCCATTTCGACGATTTTTCGTGTACTATAGCACACCATTTTTTGGGTGATCCGGATCCCGACGTCAAAAGTGCCAAACATTTTTATGGACGTTCGTCAAGACGTTGGCTATGCATCCGGTTGGCCCTGACGGCCATTTCGACCCAATTTAATGGTAAAAATTGCCCCGAAGCGCGCATACCCCCATTGCGACGATTTTTCGTGTGCTATAGCACACCATTTTTTGGGTGATCCGGATCCCGTCGTCAAAAGTGCCAAAATATTTTGTGAACGTCCGTCAAGAAGTTGGCTATGCATCCGGTTGGCCCTGACGGCCATTCCGACCCATTTTGAAGGTCAAAATAGCCCCAAAGCGCGCATACCCCCATTTTGACGATTTTTCGTGTGCTATAGCACACCATTGTTTGGGTGATCCAGATCCCGACGTCAAAATTGCCAAACATTTCTGTAGACATCCGTCAAGACATTGGCTATGTATCCGGTAGGCCCTGACGGCCATTCCGACCCATTTTGAAGGTCAAAATAGCCCTGAAGCGCGCATACCCCCATTTCGACGATTTTTCGTGTGCTATAGCACACCATTTTTAGGGTGATCCGGATCCCGATGTCAAAAGTGCCAAAAAATTTTGTGGACGTCCGTCAAGACGTTGGCTATGCATCTTGTATGCCCTGACGGCCATTCCGACCCATTTTGAAGGTCAAAATAGCCCCGAAGCGCGCATACCCCCATTTTGATGATTTTTCGTGTGCTATAGCACACCATTTTTTGGGTGATCCAGATCCCGACGTCAAAAGTGCCAAATATTTTTGTGGACGTTCGTCAAGACGTTGGCATCCGGTTGTCCCTGACGGCCATTCTGACCCATTTTGAAGTGCATACCCCCATTTCGACGATTTTTCGTGTGCTATAGCACACCATTTTTTGGGTGATCCGGATCCCGACGTCAAAAGTGCCAAAAATTTTTGTGGACGTCCGTCAAGACGTTGGACGTTGGCTATGCATCTTTTTGGCCCTGACGGCCATTCCGACCCATTTTGAAGGTCAAAATAGCCCCGAAGCGCGCATACCCCCATTTCGACGATTTTTCGTGTGCTATAGCACACCATTTTTTGGGTGATCCAGATCCCGACGTCAAAAGTGCCAAATATTTTTGTGGACGTTCATCAAGACGTTGGCTATGCATCCGGTTGTCCCTGACGGCCATTCCGACCCATTTTGAAGGTCAAAATAGCCCCGAAGTGCATACCCCCATTTTGACGATATTTTTTTGGTGATCCAGATCCCGACGTCAAAAGTGCCAAAATTTTTTGTGGACGTCCTTCAAGACATTCACTATGCATCCGGTTGGCCCTGACGGACATTCCGACCAATTTTGAACGTCAAAATAGCCCCGAAGCGCGCATACCCCCATTTCGACGATTTTTCGTGTGTTATAGCACACCATTTTTTGGGTGAGTTCGGATCGCCCTACGTCAAAGTGCCAATATGTTTGTGGACTTCCGTCAATACGTTGGCTATGCATCCGGTTAGGCCCCTGACAGCCAGTCGACCCATTTTGAAGGTACCAAAAAATAGCCCCGAGAGCGCGCATACCCACCCCCATTTCGACGATTTTTCGTGTACTAATAGCACACCATTTTTTGGGTGATCCGGATCCCGACGTCAAAAGTGCCAAACATTTTTATGGACGTTCGTCAAGACGTTGGCTATGCATCCGGTTGGCCCTGACGGCCATTCCGACCCATTTTCAAGGTCAAAATAGCCCCGAAGCGCGCATACCCCCATTTCGACGATTTTTCGTGTGCTATAGCACACCATTTTTTGGGTGATCCGGATCCCGACGTCAAAAGTGTCAAAATATTTTGTGGACGTCCGTCAAGACGTTGGCTATGCATCCGATTGGCCCTGACGGCCATTTCGACCCATTTTCAAGGTCAAAATTGCCCCAAAGCGCGCATACCCCCATTTCAACGATTTTTCGTGTGCTATAGCACACCATTTTTGGTGATCCGGATCCCGACGTCAAAAGTGCCAAATATTTTTGTGGACTTCCGTCAAGACCTTGGCAATTCATACGGTTGGCACTCACGGCCATTCCGACCCATTTTCAAGGTCAAAATAGCCCCGAAGCGCGCATACTCCCATTTCGATGATTTTTCGTGTGCTATAGCACACCATTTTTGGGTGATCCGGATCCCGACGTCAAAAGTGCCAAAAAATTTTGTAGCCGTCCGTCAAGACCTTGGCTATGCATCCGGTTGGCACTCACAGCCATTACGACCTATTTTCAAGGTCACATGATTGTTGCAGGCTTTACAGGTATGCTGAAGCATTGGTGGGATAATTATTGCACTGATGAGATTAAGCAATTAATTATCAACGCAATGGCAAATGAGACTGTTGTAAAAATGGAAGGTAATACACAAACGACTTCTACTCAGACAAGAGAAGATGCTTGTGCTACTTTACTTTACCATATTGCTAAACATTTTATTGGAGAACCAAAATTATTTCAGGATAGGAGTCTCCAGATTCTGAGCAATCTAAGTTGCCCAAACTTAGATAACTTTATTCATTATAAGCATGCTTTTCTAAGTAAAGTTATGATTCGTCCTGATTGTAACTTGGATTTTTGGAAAGAACGCTTCATTAGTGGTTTACCTCCTCTCTTTGCAGATAAGGTAAGAACTAAGATACAAGATAGGAATAATGGAAGTATTCCTTATGGTAACCTTACTTATGGTGATTTAGTAAGCACCATCAATATTGTAGCTCTTGAACTATGCACAGATATTAAGCTCAAACATCAGCTTAAAAAAGAACAATCCTCTTCGAGAAAGGAACTTGGAAGTTTCTGTAGAGATTTTGGATTCATTACTCCTCCAGATAAAACAAAGAAGGAGAACAAAGAAAAATCTTACAGAAGAAAATCCCGAAGAAAGGATGATTCTTCTAAACCAAGGAAGAAGCAACATAGGTCTCGAAGATCTACTCAAAAGAAAGATGATGTTTGTTGGACATGTGGCAAGACAGGTCATAGAGCTAATGAATGTCGATCAAAAACAAAGAAGAACAACATTAATCTTCTTAATATAGATGAAGAAACCAAAGGTAAACTTCTAGCCATTCTTGATGAACCTTTTACTGATTCTTCAGGTACATCTGACGAATACAGCGATGATGAAGACATTAATTTGGACTACGATTCAGACTCTAGCAAATCAGGAAAAGATTGCAACTGCACCGAAGCCTTTTGTACTTGTGGTAACAAACCACAAATTAGAGTTCTTTCAGATCATTCTAAAGAAGCTCTTTTTGATGTCATTCAACATATCAATGATAATGAGGCTAGAAATCATTTTCTTCTAGAACTCAAAAATATTCTTCTCAATACGGACAAGCCAAAATCTCGTCCAAATATTGAACCTTTCAGTATGAAACAAATTATGAATCGAACCAATTCTAATTCTGAACCAACAATTTCAGACCTTCGTCATAAAGTTTCCACTCTTAAAGATGAAATTAGGGATATTAAATCTCGTCTTTCTAATTTAGAAATTGGTATTCCTATTCATCAAGATTCTAAAAACCCAGCTTTTCATGACTTTGAGTCTCGACACAGTTCTTCAAGGGATTCTAATAATGAAGATGATATTAATCCTCCTAATGATCATCTCGTATAAAACTTTATTACCCATACAGGTAATGACACCTCGACTTCGGCGGCACCAGGAGTAACGGTAATTTCTTCTATTAGACCTCAGAGTCACCATATACCTATTAAAATAGTTGTCAATAAGCATTTTGTTATTAACAAAGTTGCTTTGCTTGATAGTGGTGCAGATAGGAATTGCATCATAAAAGGTATTGTTCCTCTTCAGTATTTACAGAAGAGTACTTCCAAACTATACTCCGCCGCAGGAGAACTTTTAAAAATTAATTATAAGCTCTCCAAGGCTCATATTTGTAATAATGGCATTTGTTTAACAAATGATTTTGTTATAACTGAAGATATTAATGAAGATATCATCCTTGGAATACCTTTTATTACTCAAATAAAACCGTATTCTACCAATTTGGATGGTATTTCCACTAATATTTTAGGAAGAGAATTACTCTTCCCTTTTGTAAAAACTCTTTCCCAAAAAGAAAGTGATTTTGTTAGAAAAAACACTGTTTTTAAAATTAACAAACATTCTTTACATCTTAACTTTTTAAAGGAAGAAATTCGTATTAAGAAAATCGAACAGATTTTAAAAACCCCGGAGATAGTTAGTAAAATAACAAATCTTCAAGAAAAATTTGAAAAAGAAATATGTTCTGATTTTCCTAATGCATTTTGGAAAAGAAAGAAACACATTGTTTCTTTACCATACATTGATGGATTCAATGAACATGCCATTACCACTAAGGCAAGACCTATTCAAATGAATCAAGAAATGATGGAATTTTGTAAAAAAGAGATTGATACTCTTTTAAAAAATAAAATCATTAGAGTTTCAAAATCTCCTTGGAGTTGCTCTGCATTTTATGTAAATAAAAATTCTGAAAAAGAACGTGGTGCTCCCAGACTTGTAATTAATTACAAACCTTTAAACTCTGTTTTAAAATGGATTAGGTATCCAATACCTAACAAAAGAGATCTTTTAAAAAGAACTTTTAAAGCCAATGTATTTAGTAAATTAGATATGAAATTAGGATTTTGGCAAATTCAGATTTCTGAGGATGACAAATACAAAACTGCTTTTAATGTTCCATTTGGACAATTTGAATGGAATGTTATGCCTTTTGGGCTAAAAAACGCCCCTTCTGAATTTCAAAATATCATGAATTCCATTTTCAATGAGTATTCTTATATGTCGATTGTTTACATTGATGATGTGTTAATCTTTTCAGAGAATATAGATTCTCATTTTAAACATCTTAACACATTCTTTAATGTTATTAAAAACAATGGTCTAGTCGTCAGTGCTAGAAAGATGGTTTTGTTCCAAACAAAAATTAGATTTTTAGGACATGATCTTTTCCAAGGGTCTTATAAACCTATTTGCAGAGCCTTAGAGTTCTCTTCTAAATTCCCCAATGAAATCCTTGACAAATCCCAACTCCAGAGATTCCTTTTTCCATCCTATCCCATTCACCGGTACTGATCATTGATACTGTAAAAGTAGTTTTCTTGCTTTTTGTGCCAGCTCATGATCTAAACAGGTAGTCTAAACTATGTTTCAGACTTTATTCCGAAAGTTCGACAAATTTGTGAGCCTTTGTATAAAAGACTTAGGAAAAATCCTCTTCCTTGGAGTTCTGAACAAACCCAAGCTGTCATTAGAGTCAAAACTCTTGTACAAATTTGCTCACATGGATGTTAATTCTTTAGCAAAACCATGTTACACAGATTTTAATTATGTGGATACTGATAATCCACTCAAAACAAGAAGGTTCTATAAAGCAATTTTGGTGGACACAGATTCAATCGACATTGAACATTCTAGAGATGTTAATGATCAGATCCAATACTCAAGATTTACAATCAAGAGGATATTGGACCCATTTGAATGGTATGCAGACCATCTACATACTCTAATTGCATTGACAATATCACACCGTCCTCAGACTTATAATTGGTATGATTATAAGGCAGCATGGATGAATTTTATTTATCTTAGACCAAGACACACTTGGTTTGTCAAATACAGCACAGCTATCACCAAGGCCGCTATTCCAAGATGGTTATATGAGTGGTGGAATTTATTCGGAGGAATCAAAGAAATCCTTCCCCAGCAATTCTCCAACAGGTATGAAGCTTTTCAAACCCAGGAGGAGATAACAACATTACCAGAGCATATAAAAATATGCAAATATCATATTAAGAAAAGAATATCTTATATTATTACTTGGAATTTTGTCAAGAATGATATAGATAGAATTCAATACTTGTGTAAACAAGTCCAGGTAAAAGGTTGGGTTCCCAAACAACCTAACAAACAAGTCCCAGAGAAGGTTCAGACTTCTCCCACAAAATTATCCAAGACTATCCTCAAACAAAAGTTGAAGGAAGCAATGGACAACATTGATAATTATACTCAAAGTCAAATCATGAAAATGGTTAAAGACGCCGCTTCTACAGAAAGTGACACTGATGATAATGGAGACATGTGTGATCCTCAAGGTTTAGCCTTAGCATACATGGAACCGGATTATGAATAGGAAATAACCCTTGATGAAAAGATAGAGGCAAAGCCGGAATTATCTTTTCATAAAGTGGCTTTCACTATTTCAAATTTGGCTTCCATCGAAAGCTAGAAGACAAAACACTTTTGGAAAAGTATTCCATTATTTTTAGACTTTCTCATAAAGAGATTCCCACTCAACCGACAAAAGAAGAAAAGCAGAAAATGCTCCACTATCTTTTAGTAGGTCCCCAATTAGTGTCGGCAACATCTTGGCCATCCATTTGTAAGCCTAAGATGAAAAGGCACATATTATTTCTCTATTTAAAGAGTCTTATTTCCCATTAGAGAGCATCAGAAAATTTAACAATATTCTGAAAATCTCTCTCTCTCTCTTATGTACAAGCGTTGTGATGAATAAACATTTGGCTTGATTTGTTAATTTTACCCCCATTCGACGATTTTTCTTGTGCTATAGCATACCATTTTTTTGGGTGATCCGGATCCCGACGTCAAAAGTGCCAAAAGTTTTTGTGGACGTCCGTCAAGACCTTGGCTATGCATCCGGTTGGCACTCATGGCCATTCCGACCCATTTTCAAGGTCAAAATAGCCCCGAAGCGCGCATACCCCCATTTCGACTATTTTTCATGTGCTATATAGCACACCATTTTTTGGGTGATCCGGATCCCAACGTCAAAAGCGCCAAAAATTTTTATGGACGTCCGTCAAGACCTTGGCTACGCATTCGGTTGGCACTCACGGCCATTCCGACCCATTTTCAAGGTCAAAATAGCCCCGAAGCGCGCAAACCCCCATTTCAACAATTTTTCGTGAATTTTTTGGTGATCCGGATCACGACGTCAAAAGTGCCAAAACTTTTTGTGGACGTCCGTCAAGACCTTAGCTATACATCCGGTTGGCACTCACGGCCAATCCGACCCATTTTCAAGGTCAAAATAGCCCCGAAGCACGCATACCCCCATTTTGACGATTTTTCGTGTGCTATAGCACACCATTTTTTGGGTGATCCGGATCCCGACGTCAAAAGTGCCAAATATTTATGTGGACGTCCGTCAAGACCTTGGCTATGCATCCGGATGGCACTCACGGCCATTCCGACCCATTTTTAAGGTCAAAATAGCCCCGAAGCGCGCATACCCCCATTTCGATGATTTTTCGTGTGCTATAGCACACCAATTTTTTCGTGATCCGGATCCCGACGTCAAAAGTGCCAAAAAATTTTGTGGACGTACTTCAAGATGTTGGCTATACATTCGGTTGGCCCTGACGGCCATTTTGACCCATTTTGAAGGTCAAAATAGCCCCGAAGCGCGGATACCCCCATTTCGACTATTTTTCATGTGCTATAGCACACCATTTTTTGGGTGATCCGGATCCCGACGTCAAAAGTGCCAAAATTATTTGGGGACGTCCGTCAAGACCTTGGCTATGCATCCGGTTGGCCCTGACGGCCATTCCGACCCATTTTCAAGGTCAAAATAGCCCCGAAGCGCGCATACCCCCATTTCGACGATTTTTCGTGTGCTATAGCAAACCATTTTTTGGGTGATCCGTATCCCAACGTCAAAAGTGCCAAATTTTTTGTGGACGTCCGTCAAGACATTGGCTATGCATCCGGATGGCCCTCACGTCCATTTTGACCCATTTTCAAGGTCAAAATAGCCCCAAAGCGCGCATACCCCCATTTCGACGATTTTTCGGGTGCTATAGCACACCATTTTTGGGTGATCCGGATCCCGACGTCAAAAGTGCCAAAATTTCTTATGAACGTTCCTTCAAGACCTTGTCTATGCATCCGGTTGGCACTCACGGCCATTCCGACCCATTTTCAAGGTCAAAATAGCCCCGAAGCGCACATACCCCCAATTCGACGATTTTTCGTGTGCTATAGCACACCATTTTTTGGGTGATCCGGATCCCGATGTCAAAAGTGCCAAAAACTTTTGTGGACATCCGTGAAGACCTTGGCTATGCATCCGGTTGGCACTCACGGCCATTCCGACCCATTTTAAAGGTCAAAATAGCCCCAAAGCGCATACCCCCATTTCGACGACTTTTCGTGTGCTATAGCATACCATTTTTTGGGTGATCCGGATCCCGTCGTCAAAAATGCCAAAAGTTTTTGTGGACGTCCGTCAAGACCTTGGCTATGCATCCGGTTGGCACTCACGGCCATTCCGACCCATTTTCAAGGTCAAAATAGCCCCGAAGCGCGCATACCCCCATTTCGACGATTTTTCGTGTGCTATAGCACACCATTTTTTGGGTAATCCGGATCCCGACGTCAAAAGTGCCAAAAACTTTTGTGGACGTCTGTCAAGACCTTGGCTATGCATCCGATTGGCAATCACGGCCATTACGACCCATTTTAAAGGTCAAAATAGCCCTGAAGCGCGCATACCCCCATTTTGACTATTTTTCGTGTGCTATAGCATACCATTTTTTGGGTGATCCGGATCCCGACGTCAAAAGTGCCAAAAGTTTTTATGGACGTCCGTCAAGACCTTGGCTATGCATCCGGTTGGCACTCACGGCCATTCCAACCCACTTTCAAGGTCAAAATAGCCCCGAAGCGCGCATACCCCCATTTCGACGATTTTTCATGTGCTATAGCACACCATTTTTGGGTGATCCGGATCCCGACGTCAAAAGTGCCAAACATTTTTGTGGAAGTCCGTCAAGACCTTGGCTATGCATCCGGTTGTCACTTATGGACAGTCCGACCCATTTTCAAGGTCAAAATAGTCTCGAAGCGCGCATACCCCCATTTTGACGATTTTTCGTGTGCTATAGCACACTATTTTTGGGTGATCCGGATCCCGACGTCAAAAGTGCCAAAAAATTTTGTGGATGTCCGTCAAGACCTTGGCTATGCATCCGGTTGGCCCTCACGGCCATTCCGACCCGTTTTCAAGGTCAAAATAGCCCCGAAGCGCGCATACCCCGATTTTGATGATTTTTCGTGTGCTATAGCACACCATTTTTTGGGTGATCCGGATCCCGATGCTCA
>JABWTJ010001440.1:0-13476 GCA_016801875.1 Solanum sitiens | reverse complement strand
GCATAGCAAAGGTCTTGACGGACGTCCACAAAAATTTTTGGCACTTTTGACGTCGGGATCCAGATCACCCAAAAAATGGTGTGGTATAGCAAACGAAAAATCATCGAAATAAGGGTATGCGCGCTTCGGGGCTATTTTGGCCTTAAAAATGGGTCATAATGGCCGTGAGGACCAACCGGATGCATAACCATGGTCTTGACGGACGTCCACAATAAATTTTGGCACTTTTGACGTCGGTATCCGGATCACCCAAAAAATGGTGTGCTATAGCACACGAAAAATCATCGAAATGGGGGTATGCGCGCTTCCGGGCTGTTTTGACCTTGAAAATGGGTCGGAATGGCTGTGAGGGCCAACCGGATGCATAGCCAAGGTCTTGATGGACGTCCACAAATTTTTTTAGCACTTTTGATGTGGGGATCTGGATCACACAAAATATGATGTGCTTTAGCAAACGAAAAATCGTGCGAATAGGGGTATGAGCGCTTCGGGGCTATTTTTGACCTTGAAAATTGGGTTCATAAATGGCGTGGGACAAACCGGATGCAATAACCAAGGTCTTGACGGACCGTCCACATAAATTTGTGGCAACTTTTTACGTTTGGTAATCCGGATCACCCAAAAAATGGTGTGCATAGCACACGAAAAATGTCGAAATGGGGGTATGGCGCGCTTCTTGGGCCTTATTTTGAACCTGAAATTGGGTAGAATGGCCGTGGAGGTCAACGGTGCATAGCCAAGGTCTTGACGGACGTCCACAAAATTATTTGGCACTTTTGACATCGGGATCAGGATGACCCAAAAAATGGTGTGCTGTAGCACACGAAAAATCGTCGAAATGGGGGTATGCGCGCTTCGGGGCTATTTTGACCTTGAAAATGGGTCGGAATGGCCGTGAGAGCCAACCGGATGCATAATTAAGGTCTTGATGGACGTCCAAAAATTTGTTTGGCACTTTTGACATCGAGATACGGATCACCCAAATAATGGTGTGCTATAGCACACGAAAAATCATTGAAATAGGGGTATATGCGTTTTGGGGCTATTTTGACCTTGAAAATGGGTCGGAATGGCCGAGAGAGCCTACCGGATGCATAGCCAAGGTCTTGACGGACGTCCACAAAATTTTTTGGCACTTTCGACATCGGGATCCGGATCACCCAAAAAATGGTGTGCTATAGCACACGAAAAATCGTCAAAATGGGGGTATGCGCGCTTCGGGGCTATTTTGACCTTGAAAATGGGTCGGAATGGCCGTGAGAGCCAACCGGATGCATAATTAAGGTCTTGACGGGCGTCCACAAATTTGTTTGGCACTTTTGACATCGGGATACGGATCACCCAAATAATGGTGTGTTATAGCACACGAAAAATCATTGAAATGGGGGTATGCGCGCTTCGGGGCTATTTTGACCTTGAAAATGGGTCAGAATGGCCGTGAGGGCCATCCGGATACATAGCCAATGTCTTGACGGACGTCCACAATTTTTTTTAGCACTTTTGATGCCGGCATCCGGATCACACAAAATATGATGTGCTATAGCACACGAAAAATCGTCGAAAAGGGGGTATGCGCGCTTCGGGGCTATTTTGACCTTGAAAATGGGTCAGAATGGCCGTGAGGGCTAACCGGATGCATAGCCAAGGTCTTGACGGACGTCCACAAAATTTTTTGGCACTTTCGACATCGGGATCCGGATCACCCAAAAAATGGTGTGCTATAGCACACGAAAAATTGTCGAAATGAGGGTATGCGCACTTCAGGGCTATTTTGATCTTGAAAATGAGACGGAATGGCCGTGAGGGCCAATCGGGCGCATATCCAAGGTCTTGACGGACGTCCACAAAAATTTGTCACTTTTGACGTCGGGATCCGGATCACCCAAAAAATGGTGTGCTACAGCACACGAAAAATCGTTGAAATGAGGGTATGCGCGCTTCGGGGCTATTTTGACCTTGAAAATGGGTCAGAATGGCCGTGAGGGCCAATCGGATGCATAGCCAAGGTCTTGACGGACGTCCACCAAAATTTTTGGCACTTTTGACATCGGGATCCGGATCACCTAAAAAATGGTGTGCTATAGCACATGAAAAATCTTCAAAATGGGGGTATGGGCGTTTTGGGGCTATTTTGACCTTGACAATTGATCGGAATGGCCGTGAGGGCCAACCGGATGCATAGCCAAGGTCTTGAAGGACGTCCACAAAATTTTTTGGCACTTTTGACATTGGGATCCGGATCACGCAAAATATGGAGTGCTATAGCACACGAAAAATTGTCGAAATGGGGGTATGCGCGCTTTTGGGCTATTTTGACCTTGAAAATGGGTCGGAATGGCCGTGAGGGCCAATTGGAGCATAAACAAGGTCTTGAAGAACGTCCACAAAAATATTTGACACTTTTGACGTCGGAATCCGGATCACCCAAAAAATAGTGTGCTATATAGCACACGAAAAATCGTCGAAATAGGGGTATGCGCGCTTTGAGGCTATTTTGACCTTGAAAATTGGTCGGAATGGCCATGAGGGCCAACCGGATGCATATCCAAGGTCTTGACGGACGTCCACAAAATTGTTTGGCACTTTTGACATCGGGATCCCGATCACCCAAATAATGGTGTGCTATAGCACACGAAAAATCGTCGAAATGAGGGTATGCGCGCTTCGGGGCTATTTTGACCTTGAAAATGGGTCGCAATGGCCGTGAGGGACAACCGGATGCATCGCCAATGTCTTGACGGACGTCCACAAAATATTTTGGAACTTTTGACATCGGGATCCGGATCACCCAAAAAATAGTGTGCTATAGCACACGAAAAATTGTTGAAATGAGGGTATGCACGCTTCGGGGCTATTTTGAGCTTGAAAATGGATCGGAATGGCCGTGAGGGCCAACCGGATGCATAACCAAGGTCTTGACGGACGTCCACAAAATGTTTTGGCACTTTTGATGTCAGGATCCGGATTACCCAAAAAATGGTGTGCAATAGCACACGAAAAATCATCGAAATCGGGGTATGCGCGTTTCGGGGGTATTTTGATCTTGAAAATGAGACGGAATGGCCGTGAGGGCCAATCTGGCGCATATCCAAGGTCTTGACGGACGTCCACAAAAACTTTTGTCACTTTTGACGTCGGGATCCGAATCACCCAAAAAATGGTGTGCTACAGCACACGAAAAATCGTTGAAATGAGGGTATGCGCTCTTTGGGGCTATTTTGACCTTGAAAATGGGTCAGAATGGCCGTGAGGGCCAACCGGATGCATAGCCAATGTCTTGACGGACGTCCACCAAAATTTTTGGCACTTTTGACATCGGGATCCGGATCACCCAAAAAATGGTGTGCTATAGCACATGAAAAATCGTCAAAATAGGGGTATGGGCGTTTTGGGGCTATATTGACCTTGACAATGGATCGGAATGGCCGTGAGGGCCAACCGGGTGCATAGCCAAGGTCTTGAAGGACGTCCACAAATTTTTTTGGCACTTTTGACATTGGGATCCGGATCACCCAAAATATGGAGTGCTATAGCACACGAAAAATCGTTGAAATGGGGGTATGCGCGCTTTCGGGCTATTTTGACCTTGAAAATGGGTCAGAATGGCCGTGAGGGCCAATTGGATGCATAAACAAGGTCTTGACGAACGTCCACAAAAATATTTGACACTTTTGACGTCGGAATCCGGATCACCCAAAAAATAGTGTGCTATATAGCACACGAAAAATCGTCGAAATAGGGGTATGCGCGCTTTGAGGCTATTTTGACCTTGAAAATGGGTCGGAATGGCCGTGAGGGCCAACCGGATGCATAGCCAAGGTCTTGACGGACGTCCACAAAATGTTTGGGCACTTTGACATCGGGATCCCGATCACCCAAATAATGGTGTGCTATAGCACACCGAAAAATCGTCGAAATGAGGGTATGCGCGCTTCGGGGCTATTTGACCTTGAAAATGGGTCCGCAATGGCCGTGAGGGACCCGGATGCATCGCCAATGTCTTGACGGACGTCCACAAAATATTTTGGCTCTTTTGACATCGGGATCCGGATCACCCAAAAAAAAAACACGAAAATTGTTGAAATGAGGGTATGCACGCTTCGGGGCTATTTTGAGCTTGAAAATGGATCGGAATGGCCGTGAGGGCCAACCGGATGCATAACCAAGGTCTTGACGGACGTCCACAAAATGTTTTGGCACTTTTGATGTCGGGATCCGGATTACCCAAAAAATGGTGTGCAATAGCACACGAAAAATCGTCGAAATCGGGGTATGCGCGCTTCGGGGCTATTTTGATCTTGAAAATGAGACGGAATGTCCGTGAGGGCCAATCGGGCGCATATTTAAGGTCTTGACGGACGTCCACAAAATTTTTTGTCACTTTTGACGTCGGGATCCGGATCACCCAAAAAATGGTGTGCTACAGCACACAAAAAATCGTTGAAATGAGGGTATGCGCGCTTCGGGGCTATTTTGACCTTGAAAATGGGTCAGAATGGCCGTGAGGGCCAACCGGATGCATAGCCAAGGTCTTGACGGACGTCCACCAAAATTTTTGGCATTTTTGACATCGGGATCCGGATCACCCAAAAAATGGTGTGCTATAGCACATGAAAAATCGTCAAAATGGGGGTATGGGCGTTTTGGGCCTATTTTGACCTTGACAATGGATCGGAATGGCCGTGAGGGCCAACCGGATGCATAGCCAAGGTCTTGAAGGACGTCCACAAAAATTTTTGGCACTTTTGACACTGGGATCCGGATCACCCAAAATATGGAGTGCTATAGCACACGAAAAATCGTTGAAATGGGGGTATGCGCGCTTTCGGGCTATTTTGACCTTGAAAATGGGTCAGAATGGCCGTGAGGGCCAATTGGATGCATAAACAAGGTCTTGACGAACGTCCACAAAAATATTTGACACTTTTGACGTCGGAATCCGGATCACCCAAAAAATAGTGTGCTATATAGCACACGAAAAATCGTCGAAATAGGGGTATGCGCGCTTTGAGGCTATTTTGACCTTGAAAATGGGTCGGAATGGCCGTGAGGGCCAACCGGATACATAGCCAAGGTCTTGACGGACGTCCACAAAATTTTTTGGCACTTTTGACATCGGGATCCCGATCACCCAAATAATGGTGTGCTATAGCACACGAAAAATCGTCGAAATGAGGGTATGCGCGCTTCGGGGCTATTTTGACCTTGAAAATGGGTCGCAATGACTGTGAGGGCCAACCGGATGCATCGCCAATGTCTTGACGGACGTCCACAAAATATTTTGGCACTTTTGACATCGGGATCCGGATCACCCAAAAAATAGTGTGCTATAGCACACGAAAAATCGTCAAAATGGGGGTATGCGCGCTTCCGGGCTAATTTGACCTTGAAAATGGGTCGGAATGGCCGTGAGGTCCAACCAGATGCATAGACAAGGTCTTGACGAACGTCCACAAAAATTTTTGTCACTTTTGACGTCGGGATCCGAATCACCCAAAAAATAGTGTTCTATAACACACGAAAAATCGTCGAAATAGGGATATGCACGCTTCGGGGATATTTTGAACTTGAAAATGAGTCGGAATGGCCGTGAGGGCCAACCGTATGCATAGCCAAGGTCTGGTCAGACGGCCACAATTTTTTTTTGCAATTTCGACGTCGGGATCAAAATCACCCCAAAAATGGTATGCTATAGCACACGAAAAATCGTCGAAATGGGGGTATGCGCGCTTTGGGGCTATTTTGACCTTGCAAATAGGTCCGAATGTCCATGAGGGCAAACCAGATGCATAGCCAAGGTCTTGACGGACGTCCACAAAAATATTTGGCACTTTTGACGTCGGGATCCAGATCACCCAAAAAATGGTGTGGTATAGCAAACGAAAAATCATCGAAATAAGGGTATGCGCGCTTCGGGGCTATTTTGACCTTAAAAATGGGTCATAATGGCCGTGAGGAGCAACCGGATGCATAACCAAGGTCTTGACGGACATCCACAATAAATTTTGGCACTTTTGACGTCGGTATCCGGATCACCCAAAAAAAAGTGTGCTATAGCACACGAAAAATCGTCGAAATGGGGGTATGCGCGCTTTCGGGCTGTTTTGACCTTGAAAATGGGTCGGAATGGCTGTGAGGGCCAACCGGATGCATAGCCAAGGTCTTGACGGACGTCCACAAATTTTTTTAGTACTTTTGATGTCGGGATCCGGATCACACAAAATATGATTTGCTATAGCACACGAAAAATCGTCGAAATGGGGGTATGCGCGCTTCGGGGCTATTTTGACCTTGAAAATGGGTCGGAATGGCCGTGAGAGCGAACCGGATGCATAACGAAGGTCTTGACGGACGTCCACAAATTTTTTTGGCACTTTTGACATTGGGATCCGGATCACCCAAAAAATGGTGCGCTATAGCACACGAAAAATCATCGAAATGGGGGTATGCGCGTTATGGGGCTATTTTGACCTTGAAAATGGGTCGGAATGGCCGTGAGGGCCAACCGGATGCATAGCCAAGGTCTTGACGGACGTCCACAAAATTTTTTGGCACTTTCGACATCGGGATCCGGATCACCCAAAAAATGGTATGCTATAGCAAACGAAAAATCGTCGAAATAGAGGTATGCGCTCTTCGGGGCTATTTTGACCTTGAAAATGGGTCATAATGGCCGTGAGGACCAATCGGATGCATAAACAAGGTCTTGACGGACGTCCATAATAAATTTTGGCACTTTTGACGTCGGTATCGGGATCACCCAAAAAATGGTGTGCTATAGCACACGAAAAATCGTCAAAATGGGGGTATGCGCGCTTCCAGGCTATTTTGACCTTGAAAATGGGTTGGAATGGCCGTGAGGGCCAACCGGATGCATAGCCAAGGTCTTGACGGACGTCCACAAAATTGTTTGGCACTTTTGACATCGGGATCAGGATGACCCAAAAAATGGTGTGCTATAGCACACGAAAAATCGTCGAAATGGGGGTATGCGCGCTTCGGGGCTATTTTGACCTTGAAAATGGGTCGGAATGGCCGTGAGAGCCAACCGGATGCATAATTAAGGTCTTGACGGACGTCCACAAATTTGTTTGGCACTTTTGACATCGGGATACGGATCACCCAAATAATGGTGTGTTATAGCACACGAAAAATCATTGAAATGGGGGTATATGCGTTTTGGGGCTATTTTGACCTTGAAAATGGGTCGGAATGGCCGAGAGGGCCAACCGGATGCATAGCCAAGGTCTTGACGGACGTCCACAAAATTTTTTGGCACTTTCGACATCGGGATCCGGATCACCCAAAAAATGGTGTGCTATAGCACACGAAAAATCGTCGAAATGGGGGTATGCGCACTTCAGGGCTATTTTGACCTTGAAAATGGGTCGGAATGGCCGTGAGGGCCAATCGGATGCATAGCCAAGGTCTTGACGGACGTCCACAAAATGTTTTGGCACTTTTGACATCGGGATCCGGATGACCCAAAAAATGGTGTGCTATAGCACACGAAAAATCGTCGAAATGGGGGTATGCGCGCTTCGGGGCTATTTTGACCTTGAAAATGGGTCGGAATGGCCGTGAGGGCCAACCGGATACATAGCCAATGTCTTGACGGACGTCCACAAATTTTTTTAGCACTTTTGATGCCGGCATCCGGATCACACAAAATATGATGTGCTATAGCACACGAAAAATCGTCGAAATGGGGGTATGCGCGCTTCGGGGCTATTTTGACCTTGAAAATGGGTCAGAATGGCCGTGAGGGCCAACCGGATGCATAGCCAAGGTCTTGACGGACGTCCACAAAATTTTTTGGCACTTTGACGTCCGGGATCACCCAAAAAATGGTGTGCTATAGCACACGAAAAATTGTCGATATGGGTGTATGCGCGCTTCGGGGCTATTTTAAACTTGAAAATGGGCAGGAATGGCCGTGAGGGCCAACCGGATGCATAGCCAAGGTCTTGACGAACGTCCACAAAATTGTTTGGCACTTTTGACATCGGGATCCAGATTACCCAAAAAATGGTGTGCTATATCACACGAAAAATCGTCGAAATGGGGGTATGCGCGCTTTCGGGCTATTTTGACCTTGAAAATGGGTCGGAATGGCTGTGAGTGCCAACAAGATGCATAAACAAGGTCTTGACGAATGTTCACAAAAAATTTTGACACTTTTGACGTCGGGATACGGATCACCCAAAAAATAGTGTGCTGTAGCACACGAAAAATCGTCGAAATAGGGGTATACGCGCTTCAGAGGCTATTTTGACCTTGAAAATGAGTCGGAATGGCCATGAGGGCCAACCGGATGCATAGCCAAGGTCTTGACGGACGTCCACAAAATGTTTTGGCACTTTTGACATCAGGATCCGGATCACCCAAAAAATGGTGTGATATAGCACATGAAAAATCGTCGAAACGGGGGTATGCGCGCTTCCGGGCTATTTTAACCTTGAAAATGGGTCGAAATGGCCGTGAGGGCCAACCGGATGCATAGCCAAGGTCTTGACGGACGTCCACAAATTTTTTTGGCACTTTGACGTCGGGATCCGGATCACCCAAAAAATAGTGCGCTATAACACACGAAAAATCGTCGAAATAGGGGTATGCGCGCTTCGGGGCTATTTTGACCTGGAAAATGAGTCGGACTGGCCGTGAGGGCCAACCGAATGCATAGCCAAGTACTTGACGGACGTCCACAAAATTTTTTGGCACTTTCGACGTCGGGATCAAAATCACCCAAAAAATGGTGTGCTATAGCACACGAAAAATTGTCGAAATGGGGGTATGCGCGCTTCGGGGCTATTTTGACCTTGCAAATGGGTCGGAATGGCCATGAGGGAAAACCGGATGCATACCCAAGGTCTTGACGGACGTCCACAAATTTTTTTGGCACTTTTAACGTCGGGATCCGGATCACCCAAAAAATGGTGTGCTATAGCACACGAAAAATCATCGAAATGAGGGTATGCACATTTCGGGGCTATTTTGACCTTGAAAATGGATCGGAATGGCCGTGAGGGCCAATCGGATGCATAACCAAGGTCTTGACGGACGTCCACAAAATTTTTTGGCACTTTTTACGTCGGGATCCGGATTACCCAAAAAATGGTGTGCAATAGCACACGAAAAATCGTCGAAATCGGGGTATGCGCGCTTCGGGGTTATTTTGATTTTGAAAATGGGTCGGAATGGCCGTGAGGGCTAACCGGGCGTATAGTCAAGGTCTTGACGGACGTCCACAAAATTGTTTGACACTTTTGACATCGGGATCTGGATCACCTGAAAAATAGTGTGCTATAGCACACGAAAAATCGTCGAAATAGGGGTATGCGCGCTTCGGGGCTATTTTGACCTTGCAAAATGGGTCAAAATGGCCGTGAGGGCCAACCGGATGCATAGTCAAAGTCTTGAAGGACGTCCACAAAATTGTTTGGCACTTTTGACGTCGGGATCCGGATCATCCAAAAAATGGTGTGCTATAGCAAACGAAAAATCATCGAAATGGGGGTATGCGCGCTTCGGGGCTATTTTGACCTTGAAAATGGGTCATAATGGCCGTGACGACTAACCGGATGCATAACCAAGGTCTTGACGGACGTCCACAATAAATTTTGGCACTTTTGACGTCGGTATCCGGATCACCCAAAAAATGGTGTGCTATAGCACACGAAAAATCATTGAAATGGGGGTATGCACGCTTCCTGGCTATTTTGACCTTGAAAATGGGTCGGAATGGCCGTGAGGGCCAACCGGATGCATAGCCAATGTCTTGACGGACTTCCACAAAATATTTTAGCTCTTTTTATGTCGGGATCCGGATCACACAAAATATGATGTGCTATAGCACACGAAAAATCGTTGAAATGGGGGTATGCGCGCTTCGGGGCGATTTTGACCTTGAAAATGGGTCAGAATGGCTGTGAGGGCCAACCGGATGCATAGCCAAGGTCTTGACGGACGTTCACAAAAAATTTTGGCACTTTGACATCCGGATCCGGATCACCCAAAAAATGGTATGCTATAGCACACGAAAAATCGTCGAAATGGGGGTATGCGCGCTTCGGGGCTATTTTAACCTTGAAAATGGGCCGGAATGGCCGTGAGGGCCAACCGGATGCATAGCCAAGGTCTTGACGGACGTCCACAAAATTTTTTGGCACTTTTGACATCGGGATCCAGATGACCCAAAAAATTAAAAATCGTTGAAATGGGGGTATGCGCGCTTCCGAGCTATTTTGACCTTGAAAATGGGTCGGAATGGTCGTGAGTGCCTACTGGATGCATAACAAGGTGTTGACGAACGTTCACAATTTTTTTTGACACTTTAGACATCGGGATCCGGATCACCCAAAAAACAGTGTGCTATAGCACACGAAAAATCGTCGAAATAGGGGTATGTGTGCTTCGAGGCTATTTTGACCTTGAAAATGGGCCGGAATGGCCGTGAGGGCCAACCGGATGCATAGCCAAGGTCTTGACGGACGTCCACAAAATTGTTTGGCACTTTTGACATCGGGATCCAGATTACTCAAAAAATTGTGTGCTATAGCACACGAAAAATCATCAAAATGGGGGTATGCGCGCTTCCGGGCTATTTTGACCTTGAAAATGGGTCGGAATGGTCGTGAGTGCCTACTGGATGCATAACAAGGTGTTGACGAACGTTCACAAAATTTTTTGACACTTTAGACATCGGGATCCGGATCACCCAAATAATAGTGTGCTATAACACACGAAAAATCGTCGAAATAGGGGTATGCGCGCTTCGGGGCTATTTTGGCCTTGAAAATGAGTCGGAATGGCCGTGAGGGCCAACCGAATGCATAGCCAAGGTCTTGACGGACGTCCACAAATTGTTTTGGCACTTTCGACGTCGGGATCAAAATCACCCAAAAAATGGTGTGCTATAGCACACAAAAAATCGTCGAAATGGGGTATGCGCGCTTTGGGGCTATTTTGACCTTGGAAATGGGTCAGAATGGCCGTGAGGGCCAACCGGATGCATAGCCAAGGTCTTGACGGACGTCCACCAAAAGTTTTGGCACTTTTGACATCGGGATCTGGATCACCCAAAAAATGGTGTGCTATAGCACATGAAAAATCGTCAAAATGGGGGTATGGGCGTTTTGGGGCTATTTTGACCTTGACAATGGATCGGAATGGCCGTGAGGGCCAACCAGATGCATAGCCAAGGTCTTGAAGGACGTCCACAAAAATATTTGGCACTTTTGACATTGGGATCCGGATCACCCAAAATATGGAGTGCTATAGCACACGAAAAATCGTTGAAATGGGGGTATGCGCGCTTTCGGGCTATTTTGACCTTGAAAATGGGTCAGAATGGCCGTGAGGGCCAATTGGATGCATAAACAAGGTCTTGACGAACGTCCACAAAAATATTTGACACTTTTGACATCGGAATCCGGATCACCCAAAAAATAGTGTGCTATATAGCACACGAAAAATCATCGAAATAGGGGTATGCGCGCTTTGAGGATATTTTGACCTTGAAAATGGGTCGGAATGGCCGTGAGGGCCAACCGGATGCATAGCCAAGGTCTTGACGGACATCCACCAAAATTTTTGGCACTTTTGACATCGGGATCCGGATCACCCAAAAAATGGTGTGCTATAGCACATGAAAAATCGTCAAAATGGGGGTATGGGCGTTTTGGGGCTATTTTGACCTTGACAATGGATCGGAATGGCCGTGAGGGCCAACCGGATGCATATCCAAGGTCTTGAAGGACGTCCACAAATTTTTTTGGCACTTTTGACATTGGGATCCGGATCACCCAAAATATGGAGTGCTATAGCACACGAAAAATCGTTGAAATGGGGGTATGCGCGCTTTCGGGCAATTTTGACCTTGAAAATGGGTCAGAATGGCCGTGAGGGCCAATTGGATGCATAAACAAGGTCTTGACGAACGTCCACAAAAATATTTGACACTTTTGACGTCGGAATCCGGATCACCCAAAAAATAGTGTGCTATATAGCACACGAAAAATCATCGAAATAGGGGTATGTGCGCTTTGAGGCTATTTTGACCTTAAAAATGGGTCGGAATGGCCGTGAGGGCCAACCGGATGCATAGCCAAGGTCTTGATGGACGTCCACAGAATTTTTTGGTACTTTTGACATCGGGATCCCGATCACCCAAATAATGGTGTGCTATAGCACACGAAAAATCGTCGAAATGAGGGTATGCGCGCTTCGGGGCTATTTTGACCTTGAAAATAGGTCGCAATGGCTGTGAGGGCCAACCGGATGCATCGCCAATGTCTTGACGGACGTCCACAAAATATTTTGGCACTTTTGACATCGGGATCCGGATCACCCAAAAAATAGTGTGCTATAGCACACGAAAAATCGTCAAAATGGGGGTATGCGCGCTTCCGGGCTAATTTGACCTTGAAAATGGTTCGGAATGGCCGTGAGGTCCAACCAGATGCATAGACAAGGTCTTGACGAACGTCCACAAAAATATTTGTCACTTTTGACGTCGGGATTTGTATCACCCAAAAAATAGTGTTCTATAACACACGAAAAATCGTCGAAATAGGGATATGCACGCTTCGGGGATATTTTGAACTTGAAAATGAGTCGGAATGGCCGTGAGGGCCAACCGTATGCATAGCCAAGGTCTGGTCAGACGGCCACAAATTTTTTTTTCAATTTCGACGTCGGGATCAAAATCACCCCAAAAATGGTATGCTATAGCACACGAAAAATCATCGAAATGGGGGTATGCGCGTTTTGGGGCTATTTTGACCTTGCAAATAGGTCCGAATGTCCATGAGGGCAAACCAGATGCATAGCCAAGGTCTTGACGGACGTCCACAAAAATATTTGGCACTTTTGACGTCGGGATCCAGATCACCCAAAAAATGGTGTGGTATAGCAAACGAAAAATCATCGAAATAAGGGTATGCGCGCTTCGGGGCTATTTTGACCTTAAAAATGGGTCATAATGGCCGTGAGGACCAACCGGATGCATAACCAAGGTCTTGACGGACGTCCACAATAAATTTTGGCACTTTTGACGTCGGTATCCGGATCACCCAAAAAAAAGTGTGCTATAGCACACGAAAAATCGTCGAAATGGGGGTATGCGCGCTTCCGGGCTGTTTTGACCTTGAAAATGGGTCGGAATGGCTGTGAGGGCCAACCGGATGCATAGCCAAGGTCTTGACGGACGTCCACAAATTTTTTTAGTACTTTTGATGTCGGTATCCGGATCACACAAAATATGATGTGCTATAGCACACGAAAAATCGTCGAAATGGGGGTATGCGCGCTTCGGGGCTATTTTGACCTTGAAAATGGGTCGGAATGGCCGTGAGAGCCAACCGGATGCATAACGAAGGTCTTTACGGACGTCCACAAATTTGTTTGGCACTTTTGACATCGGGATCCGGATCACCCAAATAATGGTGTGCTATAGCACACGAAAAATCATCGAAA
>JABWTJ010001439.1:0-59434 GCA_016801875.1 Solanum sitiens | reverse complement strand
AGAACGGATTGGTCAAGGAGGCTTGATGATGCACTTTGGGCTTACCGGACAGCATACAAGACTCCCATAGGTATGTCTCCATATCAACTTGTATATGGGAACGCTTGTCACTTGGCGGTTTAGTTAGAGCACAAAGCCATGTGGGAGATGAAGAAACTGAAGATGGATTGGAATGATGCAGTAGAACAGAGACTTAATGGGTTGAATGAGCTTCATGAGTTTCGCCTAAAAGCATATGAAAGTTCAGCCCTCTACAAAGAAAAGATGAAGAAGTACCATGACCAAAAGATTAAGAAGCGCGACTTTGTAGTTGGGAATTTGGTGCTTCTATTTAACTCTAGGCTGCGCTTGTTTCCTGGCAAACTCAAGTCCAAATGGACTGGTCCATTCTTGATCACTAAAGTGTTCCCACATGGAGCGGTTGAGTTGGAAAACAAGGAGGGTTCAAGGTTCACTGGTAAATGGAAAAAGAAGCAAGATCTACCTAGAGCATGCGGAGAGTGCCCATGAAGTGGTTGAGGCATATCACCTTGATGAAGTCTGAGTAATCAAGGGTCTTGCGTCGTGCTGCGACGTTAGCTCAAGCGCTTCTTGGGAGGCAACCCAATGTGTATCCTCTAGCCAACAATAGGTTTTTCTTTTCTTTGTAGGAATATTTGCATTCTTTTGTTTCGTTTTGTTTTACTCAATGTCATGTGTCAATTTTCTTTTATTTTTTAGTCTGTTGGCTAGAGAGTAGTTTCGGGTCCGTGTCTAAAAAGCGTCCAGAAAACACAAAAAGAATGGCTTAATGGGTGCTCAATGTGCAGGGACCAAACCACAAGAATTCTGCAGAAATTGGTCTAGTGCACAGATCTACGGACCAGCCGATGGGCCGTCGTCCCATCGACGGACCGTTGATTGTGTCTGTAGATCCCATGTATGTTTTAGAATTTTGTCTAAGTTAGGACAGAATCGACGATCCAGTCGACGGACCGTCGATGGACTTACAGATCATGGATGGGGAATCGTCAGTTCACTAAAACCAGTGACCCAACCCGACCCGACCGACTATATAAAAAAATAATTGTTCATTTACCCTACCATATCTTTTCAAATTCAACTCAACTGTTTCCCTCCCCTTATTCCCTTAACTCCCCATTAACTCCCACAATCACTCACTTCTATTTTCTTCAGATTTCCAAACCTCCAAAACTCCCAGAATTTTCCAAACCCTAACCTCCCAAGTTTCTCCTCCATTTCCATTGTTTCTCCGGTTGGTTTTTGAAGGGGGGCACGTAGGTTGGTGATCCAAGATCACCAACTCATCTCAGCCCACTACAACATACTGGTATTTTATTTTCCTTTGCTCAATGAATTCTCGTTCATTTGCTTGTGGAAACGAATAGATTGTATGTGGGTCATGACTTAGGGACAAATATGCATGTTAATCTTGTTAAAATAGGGTTCTATGTCCCTTAGTATTATAGAAAGTGAATGGGTTGGGGTGGAATCTGTATAAATTCACTATGTTTGTTGTTTTTTTGTTTTTCCGACTTAGGGCTTTATAGTCTCTTCGAATCCATGTTTGAAATTTGCAAAATCGAAGCCCTAGGGATGACGAATTGTTCTTATGCTTGTTATTGCATGTTGGGTGATCTGGTGTTATGCTTGAAATTGTCCATTTGTGGCGTACAACCAAGTCCTAAAAACCTGTCTCTCACCAACAGAATAAGACCCGTCTATGGACCATTGGTTGATCGACGGACCGTCGATTGGGTCCGTCGATGGCTAAACTAAATATTTGCTTTATTTTGGAACGACGGAAGTGTACTATGGTCCGTTGATTGATCAACGGGCAATTCTGCACGTCCGTTGTTTCTTTTTGAAACCTTGATTTGTGAGATTTTAAAAATTATTCTATGTGTCAGACGACAAAGTAGACTACGGTCCGTCGATTGATCGACGGGCCTTTCTCCACGTCTGTCATTTCCAACTGAGAGTTTTGTACAATGCGGATTTTTTTTAATTTGCTTAAGTGTTCACCGACGGACACTATCGATGGGCCGTCAATAGTACCCGTCTCCCAATTCTGCAATTATGCATTAACTTGTGTCTTGTGTATCCAGGTTCTGTGTCAATGATGTTGCTTGTGTAGGTTGATTACAATGAAACTAACAACTTCTTTTTCAGGTACTTATGGCCCTAAAACCGGATATTATCTATTCCAAGGGACTGTCCAAGTCTGTAGCACCATCCCAGCGGATGATTGTCTCATCCGATGACGAGATGGATCCAGAATACGTGCCCCTAAGCACCCAGACCCCGACACCAGCTGCTAGAGCCACTCGGGGCACGCCCAAGAAGGTGGCGTCCGGCGTAGTCACTGCCTCCCAGTCTGATGAGGAGCGCACATTGACCGGCACACCGTCTAGGTTTGCCTCAGGTTCTGAGGGAGCGTCTAGATCTGAAGAGGCTTTCGGTTCTGAGTCATCCAACTTTACAGGGTCGAATGAGGCCACCGCCTTCGGTTCCAGTTCATAGGAAGCCACTCTCTCGGATATGCCTGCCCACCATGCCTCGTCTGATGAGGCCCAGAGTTCGGAGTCTGCTCCAGCACCCCAGAATGAGGACCCTACACCGATTGATGATGAGCCCAACCGGTGGTGCGTAGATGGACAGTACCAGATATACAGGGATGCCAGGTTGCTGAACGATAAGGGGGTGATGACTAAGACGTTGACAGTTGAGCAGTGAGTTCTTACAGGGATCCTACACACAGTCCATGTGATGAATGACTTATTCACCCGCCACCAGCTCGAGTGAATGTCTAGGAGTGTGAGGTCTTAAAGTGAGGAGATGGTGCGAGAATTCTATGCCTCATACAGAGAGACTCTCCGAGGGTCTTTGGACAGGCGGTCGAACCCCGCTAAACATGCACCACTCACACATGTCTGAGTTTGAGGCTGCCGGGTGGACATTTCTTCTCCTTCAATCCGCCGCTTCCTATACGGTAGGGCCATTGATGCCGGGAGAGTTCCCATCACCCCAGAGTTTGACTACAGGTGGGACGTGGTAAAGAGTGGACATTTTCAGCGGAGTAGAGAATTGAGAGAGTCCACCAAGAGGTGGATTGCACAGCGGCTCTCCATTGACGATGAGGGAGCAGACTAGGTGTTGGCACCCAGAAACCTTATCAAGAAGTCCAACCTCACTTTTGCAGCCAAGTTCTTCTGGCTATTAGTCCGTCACCTCCTACACCCCATGGCTACAGATAATATACTTACTTGGGATAGAGTTGTCTTGGGTGCAACTCTGGTAGACGGGTTGGAGATCGATTTCGCGAGGTTTTTGATCTCCGTCATCCATGACAGGGCTTTTAAGTCCTCTACCACTCACCCATTTGCCTATATGATTTTTCAGCTGTGCAGGGATGCTGGAGTGACCATTTGGCATAGAGATGTCCTTCGTACTCCTACCGGGATAGTGGATATCGATCTCATTAGGGATGAGGCCAATGATGCGGCACCATGACGAGGGCCCAGAGTGGATGTGCAGCCGTTGTGTGGGAACTTGGAGGATACGGTAGAGCAAGCCCAAGGGGATGATCATGCTACTTCAGAGCCTACCGATACCACTCCAGTTGAGTCTGCCCCAAGCACTAGTAGGGCGCCTAGCTCCTCCCGCTCTACACCACCATCAGCAGCACTGGTCCCGATTGATGGGGTCCAGAAGTTAGAGGCCCAGATGGCCACCTTGATGCACCATATCCAGCCTTTGATGCAGAAGTCCATTGCCGAGGTTGAGTACCGGATTAAGAAGAAGGTAGCTCAGTAGATCGAGAGGAAGATTCCTGCGATCCACCAGTGCCTTAATGCTTTTGAGTTGAGAGTCCTAGCACGCCCATCCCCCACCATTAATTTGACAACTCTTCAGGAGGATGCGGTGAGTCTGCGGGCTGATTTTGATGCTATACTTGATATGGGGGGACCCGATCCTGAGGCCGCACCTGCCAAATTTGAGGAAGATACAGTGCTTGCTGCACTATTCACTACCATCACTGCACCGCCACCTCCGCCACATGAGCGTGCCAAGAGGCATTGTTCCAGCCGCACCAGTGAGAGTGAGGATGCTCGGGCTACGAAGAAGGAGAGGACATATATGGAGGCTACGAGGAGAGCCTCATTGGTTGATGAGGAGGCCCGACAGATGAGGGTTCATGAGTTAGCTGCTAAGGCGTCTAACTCCAGATTGGAGGTTGTTGAGAGGAGCACCACTGAGGGTGCAGATATTGTTGTGGGCACCACTGATGGTGTACCTACTACTGAGGGAGCGGGTTTCGGGAAATTAGACCCGCCTGCTTGTTGATCTTCGGCGCTATGCGCCTCAGGTTTGCTTCACCTACCACCCTATCTTTATATTTCTTATGCATTGGGGACAATTGCATGTTTTTTTTTGTTGGGGGTGGGGTAAATGGAAAGTGAGTGCTAGGGTGAAGTCTGAGTATCCCAACTCACGATCCTCTCTTGGTGGTTTTATTGCCTGTATTCTTTTGCCCCAAGAGACTGATTACTTTACTGTTGAACCGGCATGTGTAGTATCTTGTACAAAGTATGAATGTGAAATCTGAAGCATCATGGCTACATATGAATGATATCCCATTCTAAAAAGAATGCTTGCATGATTAGGTATAATGAATGTTGAATGTGTTGGTTCTAAGCATAACATAGAGATTCACCATTGCATGACCCTCAATCTAACAACCGAACTAAGTATTCGATAATCTGATAGGGTAATGAGGTGTCAAGAGAGTGTGAGGAAATTTGATTGTTCCACTGTTGGTACCTAGCTAGAACTTGCCTGGTTAGTCATGCAAAAACGAATCTGTGTTAGACATTTAGGAAAGGATCATAAGCCCTTGTTCATATTAGCCAATCTTTAGCCTAAATATAATAGAACCAAATGAAATTGATCCCTTTTTTATCCAAATATTTTGAGCTTACAATAGACCTTTCTTTTCTACACCAACTTATCTTCCCTGGGTATAATGTGTTGGCCCCGGTCCCTCCTTGGACATGTGCACCGCAACTTAGGCCAAAAGATGAGGGTGGGTAATGCAGAAACTGACCTCGTCTTGGCCCTGACCCAACCTTGGGTATTTTGTACCGGCTATTATGAGTGAAGTCCCTAAAAGTAGGGATGAAAAGAGTAATGTGGAAAAGAAAAGAAACAGTGAACAAGAGAAGTGACTCAGTCAAAACAATTATCAGTTGAGTAAAGAAAGAAAAAGAAAGAAAGAGATTAAACAATAAAAATAATAATAAAAAATAATAATAATAAAAGAGAAAAACTGTGTTGAAGAAAAATAAGTAAGAGTCACTTCCACAAAAGGAGAAAGAAAGGAGACAAAAAAGGAAAAGATTGCAAGCAAATAAAGAGTAGGACATAATAGATGATAAAAGAGGAAGGACGCATAGCCGTAATGTCAAGGAGGGCAACAAGTCACTAAAATGTACCCATATGTACCATACCTGACCCTGAGCCTATGTTACAAGCAAAAAAAAGTCCTATCGTGATCCTAAGAGTCTAATATGGTGAACTTAAGCAGTGAAAATAAGGGCAATCCTATGGCGAAAAGTACCAACTAGGTGTGAAGTTGTTTTAAGCGTGAGTGTTGAATAATAATCCTTATACTCAAATTTGAAATCAGTGTGCGAAAAAGGAGGATATCTTTTGAGGTAAGGGCACTAGTTGCAATATTTGAAAGTTTGTACCTTGGTGATAGATAAAAGAGTAGAGGTGTCGGTGCGTGGTGAGTTTGTGTCATGGTCTGATCCACATGAATGAGCTTAGTGATCCTAAGAGTAAAAGCATGCACTAAAGCAATGAAAAAAGTCGGGATTGATAGCCATATGTTTGTGAAAGCTTAAGAGAGGATACTTTTGTACAAAAGTGTTGTGGTGAGTCATAGTGCGTTGCTTGAGGACAAACAACGAATTTAAGTTGAGGGTGTTAATGTACCGTGGTTTCACGGCACTTTCAATGCTTTTCCTTAATTTTAGTGTCAGTCTAGGGACTTTTTGTTGTAATTTTAATGTGTTTTTATCTGTGTTTACAGGAAAGTTGTCCAAAACTAAAATGCAGAAGGCTGTGAAGAATCAGTGCAGAAGTGACCTACGAAGCCATCGATGGCCCGTCGTCCCATCGACGGACCATAGGTGGTGACCGTCGATTGGAGGTTCAGCCAATTGGAAGCAACTCGGGGAATTCTTACTAAGTGTGGGGCTACGGAAAGATCGACGATCCGTCGGTTGATCGATGGTCCGTCGGTTGATCGATAGACAGTCCTGGTAAAACGTTGATTTGATCAGAGAAGGTCCAGTACTGGGTGTTGAAAAAAAGCTAAGTATGGAACGACGAGAAGCATCGACGGACCGTAAGTGAATCGATGGACCATTTTGTTGCTCCGTCGATTGGATCAAAGAAGATGCAAAAGTGAAGGCTAAAGAAAAAGCTAAGTCTGGACCGACAGAGGCAGTCGACGTTCCGTCGTCTCATCGACGTATCGTCCTTGGGGTCGTCGATTGAAGCCGCATTTTTTTGACAAACTTTCCTTATTTGTTTTCCTTTTGTTTTAGGAAAATGTTTTTATAAATAGGATAGAAACCCTCGTTTTTGGGGTTGGATTCTGTACTATTTTTCGTGCTTTTGTTCTTGGAGATTTTACTTTGCAATTTGGGCAATTAATTCAAGTTTTCGGAATTGATTTTCAAGTGAATTTTGTTGTTTCAAGTTTAATTTCTGGATTTTCTTCAAACATGCCAAAGTAAGTTCATGAATTATTGTTTATCAACTAGTAATTGTGTTCTTCTAGGCATGGGTAACTAAATCCACAACTAGGGTTGTGGGAACCATGGGTGATTAACAAAGTAAAAGTAGCTAAATAGCAATTCTCGAATATGTTCTTGAATGCATTGATAATTTTGTCACTTAGAAGTCTTTTTAACGAGTGCACGCGTTAGAATTTGCCTTATTTCTACTTGCCGGACCAAGGGGGTAGTTAATAGGAAAAGAATTATCGACATAGATTTACTGTATACTATCTAATAGGCTAATTTCGATTGGTGCGAAATAATAACTAAGCCAAACATCGAATATGATGCTTAATATGAAGTAAAGGTAAGGGTTAGTAACTTAGACACACGTAGCCGGACCAAGGTACGGGTAAAATTTTCTAAATGCCGGACCAAGGATTTATACATACATAACTTATCACTTTGCATGCAAAACACTAGGAAAGAATTGTTATAGCTAGGATTACCGCATTATGAACCTATGGGGATCACTTACACCCTAATTTTTCTCACAACTTGATAAACACCAAAGTTTCACTCTTGCTACTTGTTTTACTTAGAAATAATTAAACACTTTTGTTTCACAAACCCCCCCTTTTAATTAACTGTCTTCGGAAAGGACTTGGCTAAATAGACGTAATTGTACATTGAAGTTAAGTCTATACTATTTTCCTTGTGGGATCGACCCCAACCTACTTGTTGGGTTCTTTACTTGATACGACCGCTTATACTTCTGTAAGGAAGTGTAATTTGAGCATATCAGTAGTTAGTAATCACACATAACATCACCGTATTCATTTCAATATGCCACTAATATCACATTGTCAAAAATTATTATATGCACCACTAGAACATATCATACCCCTCGACAAGGTTATAATCCGATAGCCTACACATTTCTACCCATTAAGTAACTACCATACACTATAAAATACGTTCGGTCTCTCCTCCAAAGAGATATACATTCCTTCATAAATTAGGTCGATAGTAGAAATAACACAATTCATAACCCTAATCAAGTGATAATCGGTACCATTATAATAGTCATTTTGGAATTCTCTTTGACATTCCTCAATCTATGAGACTAAGAGATTCTGACGTCAATTAGTGTAACATCACTCTCATCATTCACTAAGTAGCCCATATATGTTATAAATAAATGTATCTTTTAAAGTTATCACATCCATTATCTAACCTTCTTTTTAGTCATTTCACTTTCAATTGTCAAACCACTTAAGATATTGCATATACCACACACAAGTATTAATCCCACTACTAGATGACTAGCCTAAACAAAGTATAAGACACTCATGAAATCCGTTAAACCACTGCTCAACCTAATCCTTAAAATGTTTTATCAATCCATCACCTAACTCAATCTATTTGAGTCGTTGAACATTCCAAATTTGATAGCACATCCTTCCCATAAATATATCACTTTCACATTTGTAACAAATCTAAAAACAAAGACAAATACAACACACCAAATACTCGAATGAGGAACTAGGCACGAGTCATCACTATAAGTGATAATGAACCAAATAAGGCGATAAAAATCAAAATCAGACAAAGTACGCACGATACAGATCCAAAAAGTGAACATTTTTTCCTAAAAGTCACTATAGCCTCTCAAAGATAAGTACAAACGTCTCCGTACCAATCCTCGAGACTCTACTTAGACTTAAATTGTACACACGTGAGACCTATGAACCTGGGGATCTGATACCATTTTGTGACGACCCAAAAATGGACGTGATGACACTTGTCTTATCCCACCAAGACAAGTCAGCCTAAAACTCAAAACCATTACACTAAAATGTGGAAAGTTTATAATAAGCTCAAAAATACCCCCCAAAATCTGGTTGTCACGTCCACAAGCCTCTAAAGTATTACCATTGAATCAAAAGAAAATATAATTCTCATATGACATTGTTTCTACAGTAGAACAAGATCATAATTAAGGAGAAATAAAGTCTGCTGAGACGACTAACAACTACCTCACAAATCTCCAAAAAGCCTCGGAAAAGAAGAGAATGACAAGTACCATAAAAATCCAGGCTCATAACCTACAAAAATTAGTCGAGCAACGGGTGAGTATCAAATCAAACGGTACTCAACAAGTAAATCCCTACACACAAGATAAGGGGATGAAATACGGGTACTCCTACCACCCCAACCGAACCTCTACAACTATAACCTACATAAAAATCAGCCCAACCTAACAGCTCAAAGGTTACATAGCACGTAGTTCAACAACAACACTTAGAGAAATTACATATCCTTCACAACATTACTTAGACAAATTACATATCCTCCACAACAACACTTTAATAAATTACATATTCTCAATAACAAGACTTCAAAAAATTACATATCCTTAACAACAATACTTCAATAAAGTACATCTTCTCAATAACACTTCAAAAAATTACATATCCTGAACAACAACACTTCAATAAATTACATATCCTCAATAACAAGCTCAGTATTAATCAAACACAAGTTCCGCAGAAAGGCAATCACAAGATTTGCAAAACACGATATCAAGTTCACTAATGATAAGTGTTGACACCCAATTTTGAACTTCCACAATAGAAATTAATTCATGAGCTTCTTAAATTCTCAAACAACTTAAAATAATTAGTTTTGTGAATTTAGGAAAAACATAACGATTGCGTTATTTTGAATAATAATTTTTGCCATTTCTTAAAGTTTTTAGATAATATCTATATTTTACATAATTATGTATATAATTAGTATATTTTATGATTATCCAAAAATCATCTCAAAATATTTTAAATTTAGTAAGTAGTCTTTTAAATTAGTTTTGTTTAAATCATAGTTATATCTATATCTATATCTATATCTATATATATATGTATATATATATTATTTTATTATTATTTTTTTTGAATCACTAAATTTACAATTAAATTAATTATTTTATTTTTTTGTTAAGATTAAGAAGCTTGCTAAATTAATTTATGTAAATTCATCCTGTTAATCAATTACTTTGAACCATTCAAATAGAAATTTTGAAATTTTTGCATTTGTCCCACATTGCTTCCCACATCTTTTTTGGACAAAAAATTGGTCCTATATAAGCCTCTCTTCACTACACCAAAGGAAGAATATAGAGAGGAGACCAAAGAGTACCCAGAAATTTTTGGGAATTCTTGGTTCCATAGTTTAATATTTATAAAATATTTTTGCGGCTGTTTGAGTTTGGAGAGGTGGTGGAATTGTCTCCGTCAAACTCGTAGTCTCGGTTCGCTGCCCAGAATCAGGTAATTTCTTATTTTTTATTTATTTATTTATTTATTTATTTATTTATTTATTTATTTATTTATTTATTTATTATTTATTTATTTATTTATTTATTTATTTATTTATTTATTTTTTATTTATTTATTTATTTATTTATTATTTATTTATTTATTTATTTATTTATTTATTTATTTATTTATTTATTTATTTTTATATATATGCATATATGTATACATATAGCAAATTGGATTCGTTTCACATCATGGTCTAATATATTTATTTAGTTATTCATGCATCATTGTTATATTTAATTCTAAGATTATTACATATTTTGGATATTACTGCTTATCTAAAAATTAAGTGGCGACTCTAAAAAGCCGAAAACCTTTTATAAAAGGTTAAATTTTCGATAAAACAGAAATGGCGACTCCGCTGGGGAACTAGGAGGATTCTAACCTTAAAACTAACATATTTTTGGCTATGTGAGTTAACTGTTTATCTGTTTATTTATTGCTTTATTGAACTCTTGCATTCATGGCATGTCATAATTCCGTCAAACGACGATTGTTTCATTTTCACTAAAGGACGATTATGCGGGTTCGCAGTCGTTCGTTAACCAAATATTTTCTTGGGACACCCTGACGAGCGTAGTTGACTACTTGATAGTCAACGATCGTTAACTGTCCCAGCCCAAGTAGTCCGCTTGGGTTACCCTTTCCACTCTAAATACAACCCACTCTTAGTTAAACTAAAATAGAGCGAAACCCAATCTCGAAAATAGCGCATTGGCCTAAGACGACCCAACATCCAAGGAGTGTTGGGCTTATTAGATAGACCACCTTGAGTCCAAAAGGGTCTATAGCCTGAACGGGCGATCATATTTATTTGTTTAAATTTGAAGGATATATACATCATCTGAAAAAATCATTGTCCTCGGAATTGGGAGTAGATTATAGCTTATTCTCACAAGTTACTAGTCTAAGACGCGGAAATCCGGAGAAGAGAAGAAATGAAGAGGGAAGGACCTTCTATGGAAGCATAGTTCAGAATTGTACCCCTGCGTGGGACTGATTATGTTGTATCCCATTTCTCCCAATTATGTATCCCCATTTAAGTTTTATTCATAAATTTGTATAAATTTGGATTTTGGGACAATGGGATGTTTCAAATGACATATACATCCTTCAAATCGTTAGGCCTACCCTTGGCATAAAAGGGTCACATATCTGTTTAGAACGCGCAATAACTGTTTACGTGTTATAATTGTTTGTATGATTATGTTGCTTCATTTGGAGATATTCTAGCCTACTCATTCTCGAAAAATATTTTCTAGAACTCCTTAAGCATAAATATCAAATCACTATCGAAAGTACGTCCAAATACTCTTCGAGTCTTTAGTCTCCCAATAAATTCGAACTTTATTTTTCAAAAAGTACACTCTCATATCAAAAAAAAAATAATATAAAAGATTCAAGAATGGGTCGAACTACGTAGGACCTGAATTCTCTTTTGTGAGATACGTAGGCAGCCTTTCAAGGTTCGGTCCCTATTCTGAGAAATTTTATCTTTTCAACTCTTACAAAGAATTAGAGTTACATTTAAATCAAAAACCAGAAGAATCAATCGACTTTGTCCTGACTCAGGTCGATATTTTTTACCTACAAAGCTAAAAATCAGAGAGACAAATTTTTGTCTATCTAATCATTTTTTTTATGTGGGTTAGTCTTTATTCAAATGAAGCGACTTTTGTGTGCTTAAAGCTTTGTGTGATATCTTGTATTACCTACTACCTACACAAACTAACACATTTGTTGTTTGAGTTATTTTTCTTTGTCAGGTACTCGAAACTGATTTGTGTTGATTAGTGGTTGAACATTCAAAGTTTTCAAAGATTACTTTCCCAATCAAAATTTATTGAAAGAAAGAAGAAAAATGACTGAGAATAATGAGAATACCAGCTTGTTTTCAGTTAACCTTTGAGGGGGGAACTACGTTTGACCTGATTCCTGCCTCAACGGGATACGTAGGCGCCACAATGGCTCGGTCATATTCCCAGCAAGATTTCCATTTTTCACTTTATAATGGAAACTGGGACAGAATTTTTGAGAGGATCTCAAAAATTCATTTGAAGATGGACTTCTTCAACAAGTCAACACTGAAATACCAAAATGCAACTGGTAGATTTTTGGGTGAATCTCAAAATTCCAAGATGATATTTTATGGAGAATCATGTTGAAATGTGCAACTGGGACAAATTTTTGAGATGATCTCAAGAATTCCACACAACCATGTCCGTTGTTAAAAGTCTTATACTATCGAGGCAAACTGGGACAGAGTTTTGAGGAGGGGCCTCAAAATTCCAGAATGAGCAACCTCAGAATTAATAAAGCAAGTTACTAGAGTTAAATATATTTCAGACTGAGACAGATCAAGACTGTCTTACAAAGGACGGGCGACCGTGTAAGCCAACCGCATGAAGGAGCGTGGAGACAAGATCAACACAAATCAGTCTTTCAAACTAAGAATTTTTCTTTGGATGCAGGAACATCGAAGTCACAAAAATGGCTATATAAAGACATCAAAAGTGTCAAAAAGCGTCATTTGCACCCATCGTGGCCTCATCAACAAGACTTAGAAAACCTTCCATCTCATTTTATCTCTATGTTGCCTCAAGAGATTTTTAAACAATTTTTTTTATTTTGCAGGAATGTTGAAGACAAATGCTGACATATTATGTCAAAGTTTTAAGAAAACAATGTGTGAGAGGGTCGCTATTGGCAAGTCATAATCAAAGTTACAGTTGGGCTCATTAAAGCCTAATCTCGATAAGCCAAGTGACTCAATTTCTTTACTTCATCATCGATACTAACGTTTGGTGTCGAGCTTTGCAGGTGATATTATGAGTAAAGCCAGTATCGTATGTGAAATCGACAGATGATCAAAAGTGACACTAACTTAGAAGTGTTGCAAGGGAAAATCATCGAGTTCATCACATCACAAAGATGTTGGTGACCCGCAATATTTCCTTGATAGTCAAAGTTATCGAATTGTTACAAGTCTTTGTTAACAATTGGAAACGTCAACAACAAACTTAAATTTGTTGAGTTTGTCATGGAAGGCAAAAGTGTCTTTAATCTTCATGTGAATGAATTAAGTTATTCACCTCGATGATTCTGTCTTTAAAGAGAGAATCATAATCGCGACGTGCATATACGTCAATTTAGTTTTTAGTACGTTTGTCGTGTAGCAATTTAGGCATACATGTTTCTTAACGATGTCACAGTCAAAATTATAATTTATTGGGTATCCACCCCATAAGTGGATTATGTGCTTTGATTGGCCAATCAAAGACTTTGCATATAGTTTTGTTGGGCGATCCACCCCATAAGTGGTTCATATATTTGTTTTTCCATTTCAGGTTCCTATTCTTGAATTATATTAGAATATTATCGAGCATCCACCTCGTTACAGTTGGAATATTATCGAGTATCCACCTCATTACAGTGGGAATATTATCGAGCATCCACCTCGTTACAGTTGGAATATTATCGAGCATCCACCTCATTACAGTTGGAATATTATCGAGCATCCACCTCGTTACAGTTGGAATATTATCGAGCATCCACCTCGTTACAGTTGGAATATTATCGAGCATCCACCTCGTTACAGTTGGAATATTATCGAGCATCCACCTCGTTACAGTTGGATAATTATTGAGCTAGCTTGCTTGTTGCAAAGATCACTAGAGTTTGCCATGCAAAAAACAAGCAATGATATCTCCGAATCCTCAACAAGTCAAGACTAAAGATATTTCGATATTTGCAACTGGGATAGAATTTTTGAGAGGATCTCAAAATTCCATGATTTGCTTAGCGACAGTTGAAAGATAAGCCGATACTGTTAACTGGGACAGAAATTTTGAGGATGGCCTCAAAATTTCAAACATGGATTTATCGACAAGTCTAGATTGGCTTTGAATACTCCCCATCGCATAATGAGATATACCTCCAAGCATTAGGCTCAGAGAAGTTTGCTAAGTCTGACGTGACATTACACTTGGCGATCTTTTTATATTTCAAAAAATTTATTTTCTTAAAATTTTTCCTTTTATGTTTCCTTTGTTTTGGCATAAAGAATTTTGTCTTATCTATCAATAGTTGGGAGATCAGGGAGATCAACCGGAGATAGCATGACAAGGAGCAGACAACTGAAGAAATCGGCACAGATCAGTTCGTTTTAAAACTAACAATTTTTCTGTGGATGCAGGTTTATAGCTTTGCTTTGATATCAGCAAATTATTCCGATCGACGAATACGGAGAAGTAAAGGGAGGAGAAAGTTCTCCCAAAATTTAACGTAATTTTTTGTGGATGCAGGAATTATTTTATATTGCTTATATCGAAGATTTGGGAATGTGATTGGTTTATTTCATTCAATTCTCAAAAACATGAAGTCTATAATAAGCGACCATCTAATCTCAAAGATGAACCAAATAAAAACTCCGAAAAGGATAATTTACGGTTTTCGTCGTTGACGGCATCTGCATCACATTATCAGACATAATAGTGTCGCTACCCGGAGGGGTCATTTGTTTTGTTGTCGATCAAGACAATACACTACCCGGAGGGGTCATTTATTTTATTGTTGATCAAGACAATACACTACCCGGAGGGGTCATTTATTTTTGTCGATCAAGACAGTACACTACCCGGAGGGGTCATTTATTTTATTGTCGATCAAGACAATACACTACCCGGAGGGGTCACTTATTTTGTCGATCAAGACAATACACTACCCGGATGGGTCATTTATTTTACTTTCGATCAAGACAATACACTACCCGGAGGGGTCATTTATTTTATTGTCGATCAAGACAATACACTACCCGGAGGGGTCACTTATTTTGTTGATCAAGACAATACACTACGGATGGGTCATTTATTTTATTGTCGATCAAGACAATACACTACCCGGAGGGGTCATTTATTTTATTGTCAAGACAATACACTACCCGGACATTTATTTTATTGTCGATCAAGACAATACACTACCCGGAGGGGTCATTTATTTTATTGTCAATCAAGACAATACACTACCCGGAGGGGTCATTTATTTTATTGTCGATCAAGACAATACACTACCCGGAGGGGTCATTTATTTTATTGTCGATCAGGACAATACACTATCTGAAGAATTATTTTCAATTGAGACGATATGATTATCCAGAAAATCAATATGTTGCTCAACTTAAGCACTATTTTCAGTTGTCACCAATGATGACATCAAGAGCGATATTCATGTATCGATGAAGATCATGCATCGCGAGTTAATATTCATACATCGCAAGAAGATTTTATACCTTGCGGAATTTATGCATTGCGGGAAGATATTCATGTCCCGCAGAAGATCATGCATCGCGAGTCAATATTCATGCATTGCGGAAGATCATGCATCGCGAGTCAATATTCATGCATCGCGGAAGATCATGCATCGCGAGTCCATATTCATGCATCGCGGAAGATCATGCATCGCGAGTTAATATTTATGCATCACATATTAATTGCGAGAAGATATTCATGCCTCGCAGAAAATTATACATCGCGAGAAGATTTCATACCTCGCTGATATTTATGAATCACAAGAAAATGTCATACCTTGCCGAATTTATGCATTGCTGAAGATATTCATGCCCCGCAGAAGATCATGCATCGAGAGTCAAATTCATGCATTGCGGAAGATCATGCATCGCGAGTTAATATTTATGCATCACAAGTTAATCGCGAGAAGATATTCATGCCTCGCAGAAATTATACATCGCGAGAAGATTTCATACCTCGCTGAAATTTATGCATCGCAAGCGGATTTCATACCTTGCGGAATTTATGCATTGCGGGAAGATATTCATGCCCCGTAGAAGATCATGCATCGCGAGTCAATATTCATGCATTGCGAAAGATCATGCATCGCGAGTTAATATTTATGCATCACAAGTTAATCGCGAGAAGATATTCATGCCTCGCAGAAATTATACATCGCGAGAAGATTTTATACCTCGCTGAAATTTATGCATCGCAAGAGGATTTCATACCTTGCGGAATTTATGCATTGTGGGAAGATATTCATGCCCCGTAGAAGATCATGCATCGAGAGTCAATATTCATGCATTGCGGAATATCATGCATCGCGAGTTAATATTCATACATCGAGGGAAGATACACATGCCCCGTAAGGAATCATGCACTGCCAGAAAGGGAATCGTGCATCTGAAGAAAATATTCACTCATCGGCATCAATTGCATCATTTTATTAAACATCACGAAGAACATCAAAGACGACATCAAGATAAATATCAGCGCACTGCAGCTGTTTTTATTTATTTCAACATCAAATGAAGAATACATTGAAGATTGCATACATAAGACATAAGCTCTATTTGCTTTACGTCAAACCGATCGAGTTGACGTCAAATGTCGAGGAGAACAATTAAGTGTCGACATGGTAAAAGACACTGTCTCCCTTTTTAATTGAGTTTTTATGCTGACGAGTTTTATCTCAGTGTTTGTCGAGAGCATCCGAAAGGATGAATTCTCCAAAAACAAACCACAGGTGCGGACAACATCAAAAGGATGCAGCACAACGTGGAGCTTTTTCTTAGCAGCGAACTAGGATATGGTCCAAAGAGGAGTGTCAAACTCTTAGGACGCGAGCAAAGGAGCGACTTCCACCACAATCAAACCACACCCCTATCAGAAGGCCTGTGGGTTTTTCTTTAGGTTTTGTCAGTTTCGATCTCGCATTCGGAAATTTTGGTCTACCAAAAGCAAGTTTCTAATCTGAGTGACAATGCACCGAGAGCTTTGGAAATTATGTCCATGTGAGTTCTTAATTATGGGTGTGAAGTGCACCACATTCATGGCTAAGAGGTTACAAGCCTCTTTTTCATACTCGTTTAATTTTGTCACTTGTCCAGAACCAAAGGTTATCTAGCATAATAGATTTCCTTTTCAACCGATTGAGTCGAACTACAAACAGCCTGATTCCTATGGTTTAAGGATATGTAGGCAGGCTCAATGTTGAAAACTCGGCTGTATTCTAACATTCCACTCAAATCTTATTTCCAAGCATCCCGATTCCCTCATAACTCGGTATCGAGATGATTTTTGATTTCTTTCAAAATCGTCCGTTAAATCTAGCTTATCGAACTACAAGTGACCTGAATTCTCATATAGTCTGAGACATGTAGGAAACACATTTTCAGGGTTCGGCCATAATTCCTAAAGCCCATACCAAAATTCCTTTTCCCCAAGATGAAGATGTGATCGTTCAAAATTGGATTCGTCAATTTCATTTGCCTCGAATTTCTTTCATCAATCCAAGTCAAACGAGGGACAGATGTTGACACCCAATTTTGAACTTCCACAATAGAAATTAATTCATGAGCTTCTTAAATTCTCAAACAACTTAAAATAATTAGTTTTGTGAATTTAGGAAAAACATAACGATTGCGTTGTTTTGAATAATAATTTTTGCCATTTCTTAAAGTTTTTAGATAATATCTATATTTTACATAATTATGTATATAATTAGTATATTTTATGATTATCCAAAAATCATCTCAAAATATTTTAAATTTAGTAAGTAGTCTTTTAAATTAGTTTTGTTTAAATCATAGTTATATCTATATCTATATCTATATCTATATCTATATATATATGTATATATGTATATATATTATTTTATTATTATTTTTTTTGAATCCCTAAGTTTACAATTAAATTAATTATTTTATTTTTTTGTTAAGATTAAGAAGCTTGCTAAATTAATTTATGTAAATTCATCCTGTTAATCAATTACTTTGAACCATTCAAATAGAAATTTTGAAATTTTTGCATTTGTCCCACATTGCTTCCCACATCTTTTTTGGACCAAAAATTGGTCCTATATAAGCCTCTCTTCACTACACCAAAGGAAGAATATAGAGAGGAGACCAAAGAGTACCCAGAAATTTTCGGGAATTCTTGGTTCCATAGTTTAATATTTATAAAATATTTTTGCGGCTGTTTGAGTTTGGAGAGGTGGTGGAATTGTCTCCGTCAAACTCGTAGTCTCGGTTCGCTGCCCAGAATCAGGTAATTTCTTATTTTTTATTTATTTATTTATTTATTTATTTATTTATTATTTATTTATTTATTTATTTATTTATTTATTTATTTATTTATTTTTTATTTATTTATTTATTTATTTATTTATTTATTTTTATATATATGCATATATGTATACATATAGCAAATTGGATTCGTTTCACATCATGGTCTAATATATTTATTTAGTTATTCATGCATCATTGTTATATTTAATTATAAGATTATTACATATTTTGGATATTACTGCTTATCTATTATGTGTGCTTTTAGATAAAATTAACGACATCATTGGCTTCTCCTATCCAATCTATTTATTTATTTACTCATTTTGGTTTTAGGTGTTAAGTTGTAATCTGTTTGGGTACATTCATTATTTTAAAATCGTTTAATCTTCTTTAAGATATGATTTAAGGATATTATTTTCAAGTGCTAATTTTTATTTTTGCTCTTCATTGCATGTAAAATTCGTCCGAGTTTCAACGTGAACTCTCACTCTCTCCTTTGCATTCCATGAGAAGAGCCGTAAAGGCTCAAAGTTCCTCTTTTCTAGTCAACCTATTAAGCCGATGGACGGGTCCCAAGATTTAAAGAATTGAAGAAAGTCGGAGAAGATGAATTAGAAGACCCTTTTTATATTTTGCATTTTCGTATTGTATCTATTTTAAGGCATTAGGCCTTGTCGTCTTTTACTTTACTGTATTTATTTAGTATTAATTATTTGCTTAGTCTAGGACAGGTACGAAAGGAAATGGGTCAAAAACCCAAAAAAGGTGGGTCCAAAAATCGGTCAAGGCGGACAGAGAACCCAATTTTGGACCCAATTCTCTTTCCCTCTCTCTCTTTATTTTCTCTCTTTTACTTTATTTGTTTATTTGTTTGCATACTTGTCGTTAATTTTCAAAAGTTAGAAAAATCCGAATCCCCGCGAATGCCGTAAATGTTTTTTATCGACTCAAAATTAAAATAATTTTGCAAAATGAAATGACTAAAAAATAAGTTAGTATTTCAACTCTCTACTTCTAAATATTTTATTCAAGTCAAGATAAAAGCAAAGTTTTAGCCAAATTTGTTAGTTGCTGGAAAACCGTTTTAGACGGATGTTTTAGGTGCCTAACACCTTCCTAAAACATTAATTTGAATCCCCGAACCCTTTAAATATTTTCAAGCAATTTTCTCTGTTAAGTTATTTGAAAACAATAGTTTTCTTGATTTTTCTTCAAAAATTAAGTGGCGACTCTAAAAAGCCGAAAACCTTTATAAAAGGTTAAATTTTCGATAAACAATAAGTATGTGCAATGCAATGTCAAGTATGATGATGCATGTTTGACCTAGTGATACACACCCGCTATATCTCAGTCCGGGACCCACGGGGGACATATCTGTACATGCATTTGTCACGGCGCACGACACGATCCTCTATAATAGTAACCATCGCGGCGCGCGATACGTCCCTCGAAATGCTACATCCTCTTTATGTTCTCATTATTTCTCAATGCACAAAACACTTGTCACAACCATATCTCAGAATAATGCAAATGACATGTTCACACAAATAAAGAGAAGATGACCATTATCATAACATTGAACAATTCACAACAACATCAACAATGATTCAACAAGCCTTTCAAACCATTCTACATTATCAACATATCACACACAAGCAATTAATCACATTACCTTTTATTACCCTTTTTTTCATCATTAGAATTAATAAATGTGGACAAGTCAATCCATCACCAAGTCTCATTACTTCTAAATATATATACCACAAGGAAGTACACACATTTCATACACTTAACAATGGTTTAGAATACACTTGCCTGAATCAAATAAGAATTTACTCCGGACTTGAGCCTTTCCCTTTTGTTGAACTTCTAACTCATAGCAATCTATTCACATTAATAATAACAATAAGATTCCAAAACTAACAAACACCCATAGTACTATAGTTTTAGTCTAGAGCCAAAAACTGATCCAAACATGTAATCAAGTTGCTAAATTTTGACACCAATTACCATATCAACTCTTTCAATTTTCTCCAAATTTAAAGCCTAGGATTAAGTCATAATTGCTCCAAACATTACGATCCTAATAACTTTCATATACTATAATACACCCATTATTTAATTACATATCTCAATATATCAAACTCAATTTATAATGTGAACTAACATAAGAATTACTAAATATGGGAATCACTAGTTACGAAATCAGTGGTAACAATAGCATGAAACAAATATATCAACTCATGTAAGTTAACTAGTTTATAATATAAAATTATTATTATTATTATTATTATTATAGTAATTAACAATTAATGACTTTGTCCCACAAATTGTCACAACCTCCAAAGTGATATAGTGCAACGTATAAAGAATTCAATTACTTCTTATTTTATAAAATAATAATCTAAATCCTCCAATTAACATTCACCATCCTAATTCTCTGTAATGTAATATGTAATCAAGATTAATGCATTAGAAATTCACCTGGATCTCCAGAAGTTCTTGTGTCGGCCGCCGCTTTACACAAGTAAGTATTTCTTCCTCCCTTTTTCTTTATTTTGTTTTTCTAGATTACTTAATTATAAAACTGAAAAAAATCTACTATCTATTTTATATTAATATATATGGGACAACTAGTATGGCATATTAACTAAATTATGGACTTAGTCCATTAGCCATCAACGAAAATTGATTATTTAAAATCACCCGTCAACTAAACAATCGTAATTAACAAATAGGTCCAAAACTTTCAAATATGATTTTTCCGGGCCATTACAGAAAGGTATAGGATCGAGGAAGGTTTTGATGTGTCATAAATAGTATAACAGATGTAAGAAACTTGTTCCACAAACATGTTCCTCCTACACATAATCGAAGTGGGATTTGGAGAAGAAGTTTTAGTGTAGAGAAAAAGTTCAAGACGGGTTAGGAGAAGAAGTTTAGTGTAGAGAAAGAAGTTCAAGACTATGAACGAAGTACAAGACGTGGGAGTGAGTTTAAGGCTACAAGGAAAGGGAAGCAGTGAGAGGTCACCGACTTCAACCTATAGAAGGAAAGTTTTTGTGCCTATAAATAGGGTAGGGTTTTCTACAATGATTTTTGTGCACATACATATAGAAATACAAGAACACAAATATGTAAGAGAGAGTTTTGTATTTGTTAGAGTTTTGATTGAAGATTTTGATTATTGTGGATACGAAGAACTAGATTGAATAACATGATCTTCAGGATTAAGTTTTCTACTTTTGATTCAAGTTTATTTGTTTAGTTGATTATACTGTAGTAATCTTCTATTTATTATTTTAGGCTATACTTCAAGTTGGGGGAAACTTGAAGGAGGGGTTCGACAGACAAGTTTCTAGATTATTCCACTAAGGAGTAGTATTCTTCCAGTGTAAGCCTTCCACATGGACAATAGTATGATACTTGGTTCCTAAGTGGCATGATGACATGGTAAGTCAACACACACTCGCCCAAATTATATTGCGACGACCACGAATCATTGTTGTTGCAGAACTCTCAAATTTGGTCTTTGAATTTCCACAAGTCTTCCTATCGTTCCTATGTGGCTTCTTTCGGTGATTGTCACTTCTAGTGGATGAGGAACATGATATTGTATTGTTGATCGTTTTTCGTTTGGCATCGTAGTCAATAAACGCCTAAATTACCTTATAATGCAAGGTAGTGGGTCATCGTTTTCATCACAGTATGGTTTGAGCCCACTAGCATGAAAGAGGGGATGACCTTGAGATGAGGTGGTAACTTTAACGTATATGAGATGTTTCCCACCTTTGTAACGATCCTAAATGGTCCCTCATACTTTCGTACTAATTTTTGGTGCACGCCTCGCAGTTCCTTATATTTCATTGGGTTAAACATTACCAAAACTATCCCCAATTTTATAATACAAGGGACGACTAATTAAAAGGGTGATATCAAATTGGAATCGGTGGGAATAACGAGTTGCCTTATTCTTATAAAGCTATATGTACGCTTCATACAAGAAGTCAAATATAGTTTATCAGTTTTTCATTATTTCCAAAATGTGCCTCATACCCCTATGGGGTGACAACGATTCCACTTTAGCTCGGTTTCTTGCGCTTACTTCACTTGCCACAATTGATTTCCAAGCAATGTCTTTGCATTATAGAGTATGTGCAAAAAATATTCAAAGGGGTGAGAGTATGTTTGTTCTTAGTACCTTATAATAAAAAACTACAGTAATAAAGGTACAATTTAAAAAAGTAAGTTTATGGACAATGAAGTAAGACAATATAAATAAATAAATAATGAAGTAACTAACTTAAACATACCATAGATTATAATTTTAGCAAATATCATGAATTGGTTAAGAAACTTTCAAATAAGTACACAAAACTTAATGTATCAACCGAAGTCCAAACTATGTGCAGCCACAAGAACAACAACAACTTATAAGGTAGTACGTAAGAATATTATTGCATTTGAGAGTGTATGAGAATGTTGTGTTTGTTTAAACGTGTGGATAGAATGGAAAGAATCTTATTTTTATAGTAAAATATAGAGGACATATAAATAAGTACAAAATAGAGAAAGGAAAAAAATATTCTACTCAATTAGACCCACATTCTTTGTATTTAATCAATGATGTTATCATAACCATGCGAGTTTAAAAAGTACAGCAAATCAAATTAGATACCAAGTCAAAATTTCACAAAAATAAACACGTAATAGGAAACATCAATGCATGGATGTTACTATAATCAATTGTCATTTAGAGATTACCACAAGGGAATCTATCATAATAAATAGATTGAAGGAAAGATCATGAATGATCTTCTAATTTCGAATGAACCATGTTAATACAGTTAAAGACTTCCATCCAAAACAACATGATTTACAGATTTCCACATTTGTAGGTCACATATGTATATTCAGTTACCATAATTAGAAAAAGTTTGCCAAGAATAATTAAATCAAAGTTGTCCACACTAACTAAAACAAAGAACAGTTGAAAATAAAATAGAGTCAATCAAGGAGAAAATCATGTCAAAGTTTATCAAGGATAGGTAATTATTAAGGTGTATCAATAACGGAAAAAAAATGGAAAGAAGCATGACTCATGGAGATTTTCAAAATAGTCAGTTAATTCATTAAGAAAATGAATCAAATTCATATATTAAGACTTGCTACACTTGAATCAAGAAATAACAACTCAATTAGTGTTATTAAATAAAAACTTAAAGGAGTACTAATACCCATTTACAAAAAGGGCACATTACATTCAAACAAAAATAGGAACACACAAAGTAGAAAATGCACTAGTTTAGGAACTCAAAATAATAAGAAAATCATGCTAAAAAGAAATTTCATGATCATTATTCAATTTTATGTAGTGTAAGAATGATATTAACTACAATACTAAAAGTTATAAGGTCATTTAAGAAATTTGTTTATAGGATAAGATAATTAAAAAAACAAACCTGGGTGGATCCGACTTCAATAGACCCCAAAAACCTTAATGCTCCATCGGGTCTCTCTGGTGGGAGCGACTGAGAAATGATTCTCTTGTTGTCATTCTTTTTTATCTCTTCGGGGTAAGGATGATACTTGGCTTGAATCATCAAATCCAAATGGCTCTTCACGGTGGTTGTCTTGATGGAGGGTTTGGACAAAACCAATGAGAAGAAGAGAAAAAGACATATTGAGACTGCATGGAACGACGCTTTGCAAGCCAACCGGGACAAGAAGAGAGTTCTAGGGGAAGAGAAAGGGGAGGAGAGGGGAGACTGGTTTGAATGGAGAAGTGGATGTTATCCAGTGGAGGCTGGATAGCGTCGTGAGGAGAGGGCTTGCTTGGTAGTTGTCCCCTCAAGTGAGGGTGGAGCAGAGCTTTTGCCAGTGGTCATTGCTGATGATGGACTAAAATACGGTTAGTCTATTAGGATATTTATGTAGGGAAGTGGTATGAGACTCAATCTTAGTTGTTGGATCAAGATGAGATCTGAGGTTGAGATTTATAATAATGTAACAGACGGTTGGGATTAAAGATCATTTCTTGATACTGGGATTGAATTAGTTGGTTCCAAATGCGATATAATTGTGATTAAATTGAGTAGAAAAGGCTACAAATTAAATATATTGAATAAAAGAGGCTACAATTTAAATGATTTGGAGGAAGATTTAATAAATTGTTATTCAATAAATGGTTATACTACCCATATTAAATAATTTTCATATAAAATAAATACACTTATATATTATAGACGTAAAATATACAAGTTAATTAATTATTTCAAATTTAGCAATCGATAAATATAAATATAGTAGTAGTAGTATATGTATGGACATGAGGTAATGAATATGTGATTAGGCTTACCCCAAGTGGGGGATAATGTGCCTTGATGGTGAGGTTCTGAATGCCGCTAATGGCCTACTTTGATTCCCTTCAACTTCCCTATGTTATGAATCACTTGGAGTGATGGTTATGGAGTGGAGTAAGTTAGCTACTCATGTGTGATCTCTTGAATTCCTCACCTAGTGGAGTGTGAGTGAATAGAAAGATGGAATTCGTTCCTTCTTGTGAGACTCAAGGAGGTGATGTTAAGAAGGGTTTGCATAAGTTTGATCCCAAGAGGGGGATGTGATGCTTGAATTTAAAGATTGGTAAGTCCAATGTTCTCTTGGAGGAGATAAGTTTCTCTTAAATGGGCTTACCCTAAGTGGGGGATGAGAATGTGAGTAGTAAGGTGGTAGATATCCCTATCTTTTCGTTCTATTCTTACTAAAGCTTTAAACCAAAGAGTTCCTAATAGCTTGTTCATGATAGCAGTCTTGCACAAAGGGATAATTTGCATGTTCTCCATGTGTTATGTATGTCTTAAATGACACTATGTTATGCATGTTATGAAAGGTCATTCTAGCATGAAAAAAGGATTTTTATAAAGTGCATACACCTCATGTTGTTGTGCATTTTTATATTATTAATGTGCAATTTGATTTCATGAGATGGCTTAATGAGAATGCTTGATGTCACTTATAATGTGTGGTGTTTTGTCCTCACAAAAAGAAGTTGAGTTTTCTCTAATTAAGAAATAATGAGTCCCTTTAAAAATCTGACTTTTGTTATTTGGGAAGTTTAATATAGGTTCACTCTTGAGAAATGGTGGCATGTCTAGCCAATGTTCTTCATGGGTGCCTATAAAATGTTAGATATTCCCTAATTGATGCATATTTATGAAGACTAGTGTCGTGATAGGGATAGAAACTATGTGAAATGACTTCCTATTGTTGTGGTGTGATTTGACATTTTGACTTCATAATGAAGAGAGTATTAGCATAATGTGGTTTGAGTAAAGAAATCCTCCTTAAAAATGAATTGACCCTTGTGCATTGCTTTTATGTGAATTCTTTGAAGCCATGTGTGTATGTTGTGACTAGAAGAAGGTAGTTCCTCCTTGAACAAAACTAAAGATGGTAATTCCATATATGACCTTGATGTTATTATGTCTAGACTATAAGATTGTAGTTGACCTACAAAATTCATGATTTTGTGCAACTAAATGAATTGCTTAATTTTCTCATGAGTTGAAGTGTGGATTATGCCTATGTGTGCATTTGAAATCCATAAGTTGGAGAAGGTAGTTCCTCCAAATGGAAATGAGTATGAAGAAGTAAGTGAACATGGAAAGAAAATGTAAGAATATTCCATATTTGATTATGTTGCTTAAGTTTTATGATGGTATGAAATTGACTTTCCTTGTAAGTTTGGTGCATTGACTATTGTATGATAACATGTTCAATGTTGTGACCTGTTTTATTGGTCATTGAGTCCTTTATTGTGTTTTTAAAGTGTCCCAAGTGTAATTCGAGGACGAATGTTCCCAAGTGGGGATTATCGTCATGACCCTCAAAATGATCTAAGGTATCTAGATCCTCACATGTGCCTAAAATGGTTATTATAGTGTTAAAAATTGTTTTACAGATTTTATAGTTGATTTGAAGAAGTTTGGAGGTCAAACGTCCAAGAACGTCCAAGACGTTCGAAAGTTAGTCATCAGACGTGCTAGTGTGTTCTAGTGTGTGTTTGTATGTTTTTTGTATTATTTGGTATTCCAATTCGTAGGAGAGGACCCTAACATGTATATGATCATATTTAGGGTCAACACATACGTGCACGACTCTCCAAGGACCTCCCTAAGGGTCCTTGAGGAGGATCCAACCATTAGCCAACAAGTTGCCCAAGGCAGCAGAATTAGTACATGAAAGGAACAAGTCCGCATCGCGGACTTGTTCCTCCCAAGTTGAAATTCTGCCTTCGCGTCGCAGACTCTACTGTCCCAAAATTTTATTCAAAAAATGTTGTTGGAACAGCCCTGCGACGCGGACTTGTTCCCCGACGAAAATTCCAAAAATAAAAGTTAAGTTTGACATGTCTAAAAGTCCAAATAATTATGGGGGTGTTTTGGTAACTTTGGCTGATGGTTATAAACTGTTTTTAAGATCTATTTTACCCCTTCCCCAAGTCAAAACCCCAACACCCAATAAGAAAATCAAAACCCCAAAACTCTCTTCTCTTCCAAATTCTCTCAAACCTCCATTGGAGACCAAAACTCAAGATCAAGCTAGGGGCTGGATTTCTATGGTTTCTTCTCAACTTTTTCATGGGTCTTCAATAAATAAGGTATGGTAATAGTTGATCCTTAGTTAATCTTCCATCTAAGAAGTTCAATCAATGATTTTCAAAAGTGATTCAAAGACAAAAATTCCCAATTTTCAATCTAGCCATGGGTTCATAGTCAAATTTATTTCAAAGTCATTCTAGTGGTGGATTTATGTTTAATTACTGTTAATTATGAATTTCAATCAAATTTAATGAATAACCCATGATCCTCCTTATTTCTCAAATTATGATATGATATGTGTCTTGTGATCTTGATTAGATTATGATTCAATTGTTATTATATTATAGTATATTGATTAATCCTTGTCTTATCTATATAAATTGTTATGAATTTTGGAGAATTTATCAATGATTATTAATTTGGAGATTCGTTAAGTTGACATATTTCTTCTAATTAGCTTAGAATGTACATTGAACTGTGTTGATTGATATGGTCCACTTATGGTGGCGGTGTTTACATTCTTGTACATGTTTATGTGTTATGATCATGGCCTTGAAGTCATTAGATGCAAGATGAATTGATATGATAATATCCATATTTAGGAAGTTGAATGATGTAGCCTTGATTCTAGTATCATGTGTAAGTGAATTGATCATATGTGAAAATATAGGTATAGTCTATTACACTACATGCAGGATCTAGGTGTGTGGATGATGTTGTATATATGTGGATGATCATGTTAGGGTTAGGTTTCGTCTATATGGATAATAATTATGAATTGTCTTTTAGCATGACACCTACCTATATTAACCCTATATGAATGTGTGATCAAAGTATAGTAGGAGTATTCTATTCTAATGTTGAATACGTTCTTGTCTCCTATGATGTAATGTGAGTGTGTGACCTAGAATCCCTAGATGTTCTAATTATGAGTTGGTCATGACTTAAGGGATACATTGTATATGTGTTGTGATCCTTTGATGGGTGATATCCTAAGTAACTAAGTTGTTGCACTTATGTGATCCTGATGACCAATATGAACACACATACACTTTCATGCATAAATCATGAGTAGGGTAGAGTCATGGTGTTAATTAAAATTATAGTTCTCATGTGCACCATTATCTATCACTAGTGTATGTAAAGTATATGATTAATGAATTATGAACATGTTATGTCTAGAGGTGTTATGTGAAAGTGTTTCTCACATGTATGCACGTACACATGAAAGTATGAATGTATAATTATGTGAAAGGACATTCTCACGTAATATAGGTTCTATGATGAAAGTAGAATTCTCATCCTAGAAACCTTTGAGCTATGATGTATGAGAGAGCAAGTCCTAAAGTCTAATCTCATTAACTAAATGTGTAATAAAGGCTTAAAGATATTTAAAAAGGGAGTTTAAGCTTAGAACCAAGTGGATAGTACAATGAGAACAAGACCCCCCCGCTACTGCAATAGGGAAGGTCATTCAAAGTGAATTACTCATGAGATGGAAGCCTTCCCGCTAATGCAATAGGTCGGGTTTCTAAAATCAATCTCACTATCCCTTAAGCCGCGTGCCCCTGTAGGTTATAGCTATTGGATCCACATATATAGCTATGTTTGATTGGTTAAACCTTAGACAAGTGTTAACCCTTTCTTTTCGATGTGGTAGGAGAACACCGAATTCCATGTAGCTCACATGGTCTATGTCGGTTATGGCTATGTCTCCTGAAAGTTAAGAATTAACTAAGATACAAACATGAACTCTAATTGTAGCTCCTTGAGAATTTTACTTAGTATCGGTAGGACTGTGTACCCTACCCATGCATTGCACTAGTGGACTTCAAGAAAGGATAGGATTGGAGCCTTTGATGAAGTAAAGACTTATGTTATGTAAGATTTGTATTAATGCATGTTAAGTGACTTTGTTGTGATAAGACATGAATTATGACTATGCATGTAAATTACTCTTATGGCCTCTATGTAAGTTTAATTAGTATATGTGGGGGAATGGGACTCCATGTGTACATTGCACAAGTAGGCTTGTGAAGGGTGTGAAGATGGTTTACTTACGATTTGAATTAAATGAGTTATGACTAAGGTTGAAGTAAAAGAGTGAGTTCTCACATGATGTTATGAAGTATGTGTCCTTATGTCTAATGTCAAAATATGGTGTTATGACTTGTTGAGTATGTTATACCTAGTCTAGGGTGACTTCTTAGGAACATTTGGTGTAAGTAGTATTATGGGATGCTACCTACAAATTGCACTAGTGTGACTCGGGTGTTGTCTTAGGTGATGGTTCTTATGTGAAGCTTATGTCTTATGATGTGCTTTTGACTTCATTAATATATGTGGTTGTGTTGATGTAGCATATCTATGAAAGAATATCTTAGGTCACCTTAAGGTGATACATTGTACTAAATAAACTTGAGGGTTGCTTAAGGAAAGATGTTGGGTAAAAGAAAAAGTAATGTATTGTATGTATAAAATATGCCTCAAAGTGAGATAAGTGGCTTTATGTGTTATTATGAATAGTATCCATGATTATTTTATGTATATGAACTATGTTGTGGTTATTGTTCCAATGTTCATGAAGTTTATTAAAAAGACATGATGCATGATTTCTAACTAAATGCCCTCTTTAAATGTATGTTTTTGCATGGTTGCCATACTTACTGCATTCTTGTACTAATACCATTCTTGTTAATATTTTTACACAAAGTGTAGGTGGTGTATGGCTAAAGGATGTCTCCTAAGTTAAGAGCTTGGATAGATCTCCTAAGTTCAAGGAAAGGGATCCTTATGATTCAAGGATTTTCCTATGTCAAGTTCTTATTCAAATTATGTAATAGCTTAGATATTATTTTATGTTGTTAAGGGTCGTATCCCTATTCTACTCTTTATATGTTGAGTCTTAGATGGCATAAGAAACTTTATGTTATAACTATGTATTCTGATATTTTACTATATATGATGATTGTTCTAGCATTTGATGTGCTATGAAAAGTTGTAAATATTCTGCTATTTTTCTCTGACTATGCAATGAATGAATGCTAAGAGGATTGTCTTAAATCTCTGAGAGGTCGATGACGCTGATAACTTTTGTGTGGTGCTCCCAGGTTGTTACATTAACTTGGTTCAGTAGTGGTAGTACCTAAACGTCAACAAACAACCATGACGTCCGAAAATAGTGAAATTGAACTAGTAGGTGTTTTAGGGTCTTGTGCAGGCATGAGAGTGTCGTACGATGGTTAAATCTTATGAATATAATTTAAATGGGTAAAACACTATGGTTAAGATCAAAATGTCTGGGTGCGACCCCCCAAGGTCCACCCTAGGGGTATTTGAGGAGGACCCAAACTTTGGGCAGAGAGCTGCAATTTGCAGCAGCCATTGACGAGGCCCATTGACGGGACGTCAATGGGTTGACGGGCGTGGGTGGATTCGTGAGTTGAGAATTAGTCTCCTCACCACAGCCTCACCCAAGACCACTCTCTGAACCAAACGACTCCCATGCAGGATGAGTCGTCAATCGGTTAAGGGGGCGTCAATGGGGTCCATCAAATGGTGCTAGAGGTCGACTTTTAGCTTTTAAGTTAGGGTTCCTAGTTCAACTTAGTTATTTAATTAGGGGTGGGGGTTGGTTGTTATTTTAATTACCTAACTAAGCCTAGGTATAAGACCTCAACCCCATTACTCCAAGTCATCCTAACTCAACACATTAAACCAAAACTTAAACTCTCTCCAAACTCTCTCAACTCAAGACTCCATTGAAGAGGAAGGGCAAGATTTCACTAGGGCTTCAATAAATAAGCTTTCTTCCATAATTCTTTGAAGATTATCAAGGTATTGTTGTATTTCACTCTTGGGAATCATTTCCCAAGAGTCCTCTCAAATTAACCTTTCAAAAGTTCCCCAAAAAGCTAGGGTTTTATTCTTACATATGGGTTTCCTTCGTAAACGAATTTCATGGATTAATTATGATTTGTTATGGTTAGTTAGGGTTAATTATGTGCAAATATTGAGTAATTGTTTTTGTTCACTTGATATTCCCTTAGACCATGTTCTTCCCCAATTTCATAAACCTTGGATTTGATATGGTGAATTAATTGAAGATGATGAATATATCAATTGTTTATATTTATGTAAATTGTGTTATTACATAATGAATTACCTTATATTATGTATTGATTATGCATTGTTGGGTGATTGAAGTATGAAGTCCCATGGAGGGCAAGAAGGTATGAATGTTGGTTCTTCTTTGAACTCAAGGATGAAAGATAAATTATTTAGATAGTAATTATGCTATATCTAATGTGTTATTTTGTTGTTGATGACAAGGTTTATTCGTCCTTAACCCTATACACATGAATTATCTATGACGTATGTATGTATTTTATGGTATGATTGTTATATGAATGAAAGGTAGTTCTATGATTATGACATTTGAATGTAGTAGGTGGCTTATACTTGGAAATTAACTTTAATGGGGTTATGGAATCCTACCCATGTCATTGCACTAGTGTGGATTAGGTTGCTTATAATTTGAAGTTTATATATGTTGATTTAGGTTATGTTCGTTGTATTGTATGCATAATGAGTTTTACTTGATAAAAAACATGTTTTCAACTATTGTGCTTTTGTGCATATTTCAAATGTTTTATGTGCATGGAACCATACTTTGTATGTGTGTTGTACTAACCCTTATTGTTTCCCTTTTTCCCCAACATGTAGGTTCGGGCCTTTGAGGTGATTCGAAGACTTTCTCAAGATACTTGGATTTTCTTTCTCCAAGTTGGTGAGTCCTCAAGTTAGAGGATACTACACCTATGATTGTAGCTTTAGTTCTTTTGTCTATTAGAGACTATGTTGTATTTCCTATCCTAGAATTTCTACATTGATGTAAGGGCGAAGTCTCAAACTTGATATTCCTATGTCTAGATGGTATGTGGAGACAAATTTAGTTCTATTTTGATATATAGAAGAAGTTGACAACTAAATTGTAAAAGTTTTAATAATTCCGTATTTTTCCATGACTATGTGCGATGATGAATGCTAAGGGCTTGTTTAAGATGTCTTAGAGGTCTGCGACACCATTTACGACTTGGGGGTACTCTCGGGTCATGAAATAGAGCCTCTGAATAAAGGTAATGAAATGAAGTTCAAGTAGTAACACATTACATCTTCCCTCGTCCAACTGCTCCAGAAAAAAGGAGGAATGGTTTTAGAGAGAATAAAGATACCAATTGGGAGTAAGAGATACTTTTGTAGATTGCCAAATAGGCTTAAGAGGACTATAATCTTCAAGAATTCTCAGATTCTAGTTGTAGTACAGTTTTAGGCGACGGATCAGTGTCGAGATAGGATAAATTTGGCCAACGTCATTCATGCACAAATCCTTGTCTGAACCTCTTAAAACAAGATTATAAATCCTCAAAAGTAGGTTGAAGAGAATCAAAGATGAATCTACAATCATTGGAAAGAAATAATGATTCGCAAAGAAAATAACATATCTAGAAAGACAAAATTTGTAAAATCATGGATCATAACAAATAAAACCTTTTTGTGAAGTATTATAACCCATAAAAGTACATTTATTAGATAAAACATAAAGTTTATTGCGCTGCGAAGGAGGCAAATGCACAAAACAAACACAACCGAATGTATGAAAATCACCTTATTTAGGATTTTGGTGATAAAGACGAAAATATGGAAACTCAATATTTAGCACTTTAGATGGCAATCTATTAAATAAATAGAAAGCAGTAGAAAAATCTTCCACCCTATATTTAGATGGTACAAAGGACTCAATGGATAAAGTAGAAGTGACATCTAAAAGATGACAATTGTTTCATTCAGCAACTCAATTTTGTTGTTGTGTATATGGGAAGGAGTGTTGTGAGACAATTTTTTTGTCAAGCGAGAATTTTTTGAATTCATAAGACATATATTCTCTACCAGAATCATATCTTAATAATTTGATGCATGTAGAAATTTGAGTCTCAATGTAAGCCAAAAATGTTTTGAACATGGAAAATACCTCAGATTTGGACTCAAGAAAATACACCCACATAAATCGACTATAATCATCTATGAATTTCATAATGTATTTGAAGTGAGCATGAGCAATATTTGGTGATATTCCCCAAACATCACTATGAATGACATCAAAACACTTTGTAGCACGACTACCAAAATTAGGTAAAGGAAGAGTAAAAAGCAAGATCGTGTGTCAAAATCTTCAATAGAGGCTGAATATCGATCCATGTCTACTTCTTGCTACGATGTTGTGTGGCTTTGTGGATTTCTTGCTTAGATTGTGTTTCCTCAATCTCATCCTACTCCTCTCCATGCTCACAATACAAGTGCTATTCAGATTGCTATTAATCGTGTTTTTCATGAGAGGACAAAACACATCAAAGTGGATTGTCATTATATATAAGAAGTTGTAGATAAAGGTGTCATTACTCTTCCACATGTGTCCAGTGATCTTCAAATAACTGATGCGTTTACAAAATCCATGGCATGGAAACACCATCAGTTTCTAGTAGGAAAATTGGTGTATCTTGATCCACTAACATTAATTTGAAGGGGGATGTTAGCATGATAGATAACTAAATTATTGTATATATTAATTTAATTATATAGTTATATAAATTAGAATTATCATATATTTGTTGTAGAATCAAAGAGATAAATATTGTGATAGAAGAGCTAATTTAGAGGGATAGCAAGGCAGATTTAGATAAATTGAATAGCAGATTTGTAGGGATAGAATAGCTGATCTTTAGGGATAGGAATGACGGATCTTTAAACAAGAAACATAAACACAATAAGCTCAAAATATGTCTTGCTATTTTATCCCTACAAATCTGCTATTCAATCCCTCGAAATCTGTCTTGCTATCCCTCCAAATAAGTTATTCTATCACAACATTTATTCCTTTGATTCTAAAACAAATGTAAATGATCATGCTTATTTGTATCACTATATAATTACATTAATATATACAATCATTTAGTTATCTATCATGCTAACATTAATACCATACAATACCTTCCAGTAGATACTTCTAAGCAGCAGCCTGATGATCAACAAATAAAGCCACACCAAATGCGTCCAACCATATGCTTTGTTTAGTGTTTATGTTTATTGTTTGATGTTATTGTACAATAGATTTGAAGGGATAAAATATGTCATTTTCAAATATTTTGGAATAAATGTGTTCTAACTAGTGTATAAAGAGTACGAGGAGCAAAAATTAAACACATTCGTTTGAGGGAAAAACCTAAATTTTAAGAGCCAAAAAAGAATCCAATAATAATTGACCCATATTTACTAGTGCAACCTACTCGAGCTATCAAAGACCAAGATTCTCTAAAAATTCCAAAAAAGAAACATGATACTAACACAAAAAGTGAAGCTCTGGACTTGATTAGCACTCTTTTAGAAGAAGCTTTACACTCGATAATCTTAATTTCCCAAATGTTGAAGATTCATTTGGAAATACTTGTCCCGGCTTTATTTGGATTTACACCTAATCAACAATCTTTTTACTAGAAGTTTCGCCATTGTAGACAATGTTCTTTCATCATTCACTTTTAATGTCAATTTTTTTCACTTGCATCACTCCACGAACTTTGGTGTGCTTAGGTTACATGCTCCGGTTGTTTGAGTTTTTGTAGAACGATTCTTTTATTTAAAGGATTTCACTTTCATGTGATAGAACCACTGTAACGAGTTTGTCCATATGCTTTTTAATCTCATATTTATGAGAGAAAGTTGTTAGGAAGAGCATTATACCAAGGGGAAACATATTTCAAGGAAAATTTATGGAGTTCAAATAATAAGTGTTGAAACATAGTTTATATGATTAAAGGTTGTGTCAATATTATGACCCTACAACTCAATGATTAATTGCTTACTAGTCGAGAATACTCTAATTAAAATCCTTAATAATTTTGAATTGTTGAAGAAACAGACCCTTCACCATTGTTTCTGTAAGACCCCAAAAATGATATAAGGTGTCTAGAGCCTAACAGGTTAGTATTAATGTTATAAGGTCCTAAAATACCTTATTATATGATATAGAGGCAGCGTGCAAAAGTTTTAAGTTATTTGGAAGTCGAACGTCAAGGGACGTCCAAGGCGTTCGACGATTAGTCGCTTATGTGCCACATATATGCATGCATTCCTATTCTGTATGAAACGAGTCTAATGAGTCTTAAAATGATGTTTAATGTTATTATATGAAGTTTCGTAAAGTTCAGAGGTCAAACGCCCAAGAACGTCCAAGGCATTCGAAAGATAGCCCCTAAGACGTTCATCGTATGTCATGATGGGTCCAAGGCTGTTTAGACGTCTTGTAGGTGGTTGTTTTGGATGAAACTTATGTGTAAGGTCTATAACTGGTTAAGGTTTATAATCTCATTCAAAACGTCCGGGTGCAACTTCTAAAGGGCCCCACAAGAGGCCCCAAAATAAGGACCCAAAGCTGCCTAAGACACTGCCTGGGCAGTGTCCATTGACGGATCCAATGACGGATCGTTGGTCCACCAACGTCCCTTCGAGAAGGTCTCATCGAGGGGTACAAGCCTTGGGCAGGTCTTAAGCCAAGAATTTGGCTTAGTACCCAACGACGGATGCCAGGCACGGCCCGTCATGGCCTTGACGCCCCGTCGTTGCCATCGTCGTGGGTGCCTGCACCTGGCAGCCTCCGTGCTGTCAATTAAAGGGGTAAATGGGAAATTCACCGCACCTCCTAAACTGATTATTATGGGTTTATTTAAGTAATTTTGGGTGTATATAAGTCATCAAAAACGTGATCAACCCAATCTAAAATCAACCCTCATGTTTTAAGCCTTTCCCTCCCAAAATACTCTCTCTAGAAACCACCACTGTTGGTGAAGCTCAAGAACAGATTCAAGATGGGTTTTCCATGGATGAATCATCAAGTTTAAGAGGTTTTCAACTAATAAAAGGTATGTCAATCCTTCATATTCAAGTAACCTTCCACTTGGAGAGTTCTTCTCAATGTTTTTCAAAGAAATCTTATGATCAAGTTTCCAATCTTCCAATCTAGCCATGGGTTGTTTCTCAAAACATTTTTAACGATTAAATCCTGATGAATTGAAGTTAATACAGTGATTTGAATATGATTTCACTCCAATTGCATGATGACCCCATGTTCCTTCCAAAATTGGTTTAGCTCTTGTATGGGATTTGTGATTATGGCTTGTTCTTGATTGAATGGTGATTCTCTTACGTTGAATTTCTTGTGTTTATTGTTATTTACGATAATTGATGGTGAATTGATGAAGAACAGTCCATGATGATAAATATATGAAGAGTTGAACTTGTTAGCTATTCACTGTATCGTTGGTCTCTAAGAGATCTAATGCGAAATTCAATGGTGTATGGATGATTGTACCTACTGTTTTACTAAGATATCATTGTGGAATTATATAGATGTGATTCATGTGGTTCAAGGTTGGGATTGGCCTATATTCTTCTATCGTTCATGTTGATCTAATGTAGCATGTTCACTATAATCTAGTCATTTTGTGACCTTCATTCTAGGGTGAGATGTAAGTATGATTTCAATATGATTAGGTGTATGTTTAGATACTGCCTTAGACTTATAATATGTATGAAATATGATCTAAAATCAATGCAAGGAAAGTTAGCTAATTATCTATGTTATTCTACTTTCCTAGTATGTTGATATGTTGTATTATGTATGGTATAATCTTATAGCGATTTGTACGTGGTTTCTTATATGTTTAAAGTACATTTAGCTATTGCCATATGTGTGTTCTATTGATGAATAAGGTGTATTGATCAATGATGATCAAAGGGTGAGAAATTGGTAAGAATGCTTATTTCCTCTACTCTTCTACTTCTCTATTCCTTTATAGTAATGTTAATGAAGCCTTGTATGGCATTGTGTGGTATGGTCCATTTATGGTGGCGGTGTTTACCTTATTGTCATTATATAAGTGTTGACCATGTCCTTTAAGGCAAATTGAAGAACTTATGAGCATGTGCTTAAGATGATACTATTAGAAGCTTATGCCTACTTTCCTATTCTAGTTGTGATCTAGGATGTATGGCTATTGTATAAGAATGTGTATATTCATGTTAGGGTAAAGTATAGGTGCTTCCATTGATGTGTTAAAAAGGGTTAATAATCCCTTACCTATGTACCCCTATGTGAATGCATGAATAGTACAAGTTAGGAGTCTTAAGTGTTAATGAAGTTGGCTTGTCTCCTATGTTATTGTGTGTTGTGTGGTCTGTGCTTGATGAAGTGTCATGATCTAAGAGGGTGGCTGCCTCAATGTGTATTGATAGCCATTATGTGATCATGTTGACCAATGTACACACACTCTCACTTACATGCATGATACAAGTAGTATAGGTCAGGGTGTCTAAATTAAAGGTAGTTCTCATATTCACTAGTGTTTACTACTACGCATATTAAGGTGATGTTTATGAAAGTATGATTTGTATCCCCTTAGTAGGATGAATTGATAGTTGTACTAGTAAGGGAAAGGGTATGGAACCTTGTCTATACATTGCACATGTGTATCTTGATAGGATAGTTCGTAAGTTTGGTTTCTATATATATGAAAGATGAATATATGAATAGGTTATGAATATGATATATATGATATGATAAAGTATGAATGTGCATAGTGTCTTAGTAGGTTTATATGAAAGGATTGCTCATATAGTTATGCCTATAGACTCATGCATTAATATATGAACATGTGTGACATTATGGGTTATGTGAAAAGTTTTCTCACATCTATGTATACACTCATACACATGAAAGATGATCTAGTTAATAGAGGGTCCTTGAAAGGTGTGCCCAATAATACTCTATAACTAGACAGGTGCTTGAATATGCTATAAGCATATGGGCAATGAATATCTTAAGCCTATGTTTTATGAAAATATAATTAAAGGCTTTTTCAATAAAGGAAACTTAGCTTAGCACCGAGAGAACTTGACATTGAGAGGTGTTGACTTTCCTTGGAGGAAGATTCACCATTTGTCCCTTGTAGAGTGTTGATTTCCTTTTAAGGAATATTCACCTATGGACCTACATGAGGTGTTTACTTTCCTTGAGGAAGATTCACTCATGTTTTCTCATGAGGTGAGGCCCCATTACCAAATGGTATGTAGAGGGAATACCTATCTCTTAGTTCCATAAACTATGCTTGCCACATAGGATCTAGCAAACTGAATTCACTTAGAATGCTAGGATGTATGTGAATGTTCTACCTTGGCTAGGTAGGAACACCTTCCTTTGGTGTAAGGCTCTACAACACCAAATTCTGTGTTTAGCACCCATGGTCTTAGTGTCGGTTAAGGCTATGGTTTCCCTAAAGTTAAAATGGACAATAGAAGTAATTGAATAGGATCCTAACTAGGAGGAATTAAGGTAAGTTACTTAGAATAGGTGGAAGTAATGAACCCATCTAGACATTGCACAAGTGACTCCTTAGGAAGGTGCCCTAATGCATATGATTATGTATGTGTCCTTTATGTATGACATTGTAGTCTTGGTTTAACTATGTCTATAATGTACTATACATCTATGATGGTATGTGTTGTCTTGTGTAGATGTTATGTATTGTTTTCTCTTGTGGTCCTAAGGTGATACATTTCACCAAGTATCTTAAAAGGATTTACTTGGAAGACTAATGAATTAAAAGAAAGAGTTAAATGTTAAGAAGAGTGAGTTCACTGTAAAGTGACCTCAAATGGGGATTAAATTCTATAAGTGCTTTTCTATGATGTTTGGCCTTTGATTGTGTGTCTATGAAGTATGTGAATGAAATAAATGCTATTTATAAAGGTTTTATGATGATTTACTCAAAATGGCATGAAGTATGATTTCAAAGAAAATGTCCTTTTTAAATGCATGTTTTTGCATGGTTTTCATACTTAGTGCATTGTTGTACTAATTCCATTCTTCTCTACTTTTTACATAAAGTGTAGGTAATGGAATGCTTAAAGGAGGTCTATGATTGAGGAGCTTGATAGGTGATTTTCCCAAGCTCAAGAAAAGGGAATCCTTAAGTTCAAGGATGTCCTAATGTGTACTTATTGTAAAGTCTATTCAGTAATGTATATCTTTGTATTATGTCTTAAGGGCCTTATCCTTAATGTACTCCAAAGTTTTTGAGTCTAAGATGGAAAAGAGACTTAGAGTCTAAATATGTATTATGACTTATATTTTATATATATATGATGTGATGTTTCTAGCATATGATGTGCTATGAAATGTTTTAAATTTTCCGCTAAAATTACTATGCCAATGCAATGAATGATATGAGAGGCTTGTCTTAGACCTCCTAGAGGTCGACGACGCCGGTTATAATCCAAGATTGTATCCTATCTCCTAGGGTATAGTTTCGGGTTGTGACAAACTTTGTATTAGAGAATGAGGTTTATAAAGTGGTATTAGGTTCTAAGAAGTCTCATATTGCCATGTCTAGTAGAGTCTTCTATCATTGGTGGTGAGTCGCGACACATCAAATGGTACGAGAGGCTATAGGACGATAGAGTTTCCCTTCTTTATCATTCTCATATTGTGCCATAGAACTTAACTTTATAAGGTCTCTCTCTTATGTTTTCTTGTCCGGTGGTCTTTTAGATGTGATTGCTTGGATGAGATTTCTCTATGCTTGAGGGAGAAAAGGTGAGTTTAAAATATTTATCTTTGTTTTATTGTTTGAATGAGTATGTGTGAAGGTGACACTTGTCCTTATTAGATGATGCATAAACTAACTAAGGCGACTTGAAGGGTTAACTAGACTTGGGTAGGGGTATGGGACTCTACCTATGTCTTGCACTAGTTTGCCTTGATGGAGACCTTAGGAGGTTAACATTATGTATGTGTATGATGATAGATGTGAATTTCCTTAGGTGATGATATCTATGCATATAAACATGTAAATAGCCTAGTGTGCTAAAGATATGGAGTTATGCATGCATGAAGGTTATAGATGAGTGGAGTATGGTGCTAATTGTAGTTCCTATTGGGTTACTTTATTTAGTAGGTTTATGGGGCTTTACTTAATCATTGTACATGTTAACTCTATGGGGATTATGATTGGTTATCTTACCTTACTATGTATGAAATATCTCTTATTTGATGATGTGATGCCAATTATGGCAATATATGAAATCTATGTGAAATAGCAAGTTATGTCGAATAATGTATGTCATGATATAGTTAAAGCATGTTAGAAGTTATGGTTGTTAAAGAGAATTCTCTTAGATTGTTGTATTCCTATATGGTTTTATATGATGGTAGCCAAATAATAGGATTTGAACTTTGAGTGTTCAATAACTACCTATGGAAGCATGCTATCCTATTAAGGTATGTGATTAAAAGTGTGCATTGTCTCCCTTTGTATATAAGTGATACTTGATAAGTTGCTAGTGTAAATTGGAGTCCCTTGTAAAGATAGTATGCATGCTTATGAAGAATGAGTTGGTAAAGCTTTGTATCTTATATTTCCATGCTTGTTCCATCAAATGTCTAAATGTTGCATTTTTGGATATTTGGAATAGGCAACTTATTGTAACATGTTTGGAGAACAAAATAAATTGTCATTTGATTGGATGTTGTTAAAATGTGTATGGAATAGAGGCGTATGAACATGATAATGAGTGTGAAAAGGAAATGTGCTATTTAGATTGAAGAATGAGAATCTTGTCACATGATGAGTCGTAGAGTTATTTATAAACTTCTTGTTGAGTTATGAACTTCCTTGTTGTTTTCCTCAAATGATGTATGACCTTAGTGTCTATTGCATTGTAGGAAGACCTTATGTGAATTGAATAGTATGATATAAAAAATATAAAAAAAAAAAACTGATGGTTGAGGATGATTTGCCTAAAATGATAAGGTTTAGAATGCCTTAGTGTTGCTAAATTGAATTAATGAAAATTTCCTCAAAAGTATTAATCAGTTTAAGTGATGAATATGAAGGTTGTGTAGTTAAGATCCTCTATATGTTGGGTTAAGTTGCTCTTAATTGGGTTTACCCTAAGTGGGGGATGGTGTTTGAGTAGTGAGATTGTAGAAATTGTCTACATTGTTCTTCTATTCTTACTTGAATTGGAAAATATAAATTCTTAGAAAGCTTGTTCATGAAAATAGTCTTGCATAAAGTGTGAATTGCATGATCTTTATATGATTGGTATGAATTTATTGACATCATCTTGGAGGCATGGTGAATTTTCCAAAGAGCATGAAAGGAAATTTTTGATAAAGTCCATGTTTTCTCATATTGACTTGCATTTTAATGTGCTAAATGTGAAATTGACTTCATGAGGTAAGACAAGGAACTTGGTAATAGTCACTTGTAGGGTAAATTGTTTAGCCTTGTAATGGAAGTTGAGTCTCTTTTACAATGAAATATATTGACTCCCTTGAAAATTTAGGGACTTGATGATTTGGAATGCAAAATTGTAGGCTCATTCTTGAAAGGTGAAAGCATGTTTAGCTAAGTGTCCATGTGTGTGCCTATAATTTGTGTTGTTTTTTTTCTCCAAAATGAGGCTTACTATAAGGGTAAGTATTATGTTAAGAAAAGAAATTGTGGAATGGCTTCCTATTTTGTTGTGATGTACTTGGTGTGACTTGCCATTTAGACTTCACTAAGGATAAAAATATATGCATGTCTTGGGTTGAAAGTTGAAATTTCTTATTTTTAAGGAAATTGACCTTGTACTTTGCTAAGGTGTGAACTCATGATACATGTAAGTGTGTTGAGGAGCAAGACATTCCTCCATGTACACCACTTAGCATGGTATGGTTGAGTATGACCTTCATGGTACTAGGTCTAACTACTGAAGATCTTTGTGATTTCACTAACTCAAGTTTATGTGCATTGAAGTATGAGTGCTTAAGTAACTTTGAGTATGTGTTATGATCTGCCTATGAGTAGCTTTTCAAGATTTTCTTGTAATAAATTAAGATGTAATGATCATGTTATGATTAGGAGTAGGATGTTCTCCTATGAACATGAAAAGGACCCTTGTGTTTGATGCATTAACGAGTGAGTGAGTAATTGTTTTTCTTGCTTGTGTGCATTGGGTACTAAAATGATTTGATGATATTATAAATGTGATAAAATGCTCTTATATGCATTGAAGTCCTTGTTGTAATTAAAATTCCTAAGTGTCATTCGAGGACGAATATTCCCAAGTGGATATTGTAAGACCCTGAAAATGAGATAAGGTGTCTAGAGCCTAACAGGTTAGCTTAATGTTATAATGTCCTAAGATGCCTTATTATATGATATAGAGGCAGCGTGCAAAAGTTTGAAGTGATTTGGAAGTCGAACGTCAAGGGACGTCCAAGGCATTCGACGATTAGTCGCTTATGTGCCTCATGTATGCATGCATTCCTAAGCTGTACGAAATGAGTCTAATGAGTCTTAAAATGATGTTTAATGTTATTATATGAAGTTTCGTGAAGTTCGGAGGTCAAACGCCCAAGAACGTCCAAGGGGTTCGAAAGATAGCCCCTAAGACATTCATCGTATGTCATGATGGGGCCAAGGCTATTTGGACGTCTTGTAGGTGGTTGTTTTGGATGAAACTTATTTGGAAGGTCTATAACTGGTTAAGGTTTATAATCGCGTTCGAAACGTCCGGGTGCGACTTCAAAAGGGCCCCATAAGAGGCCCTAAAAGAAGGACCCAAAGCTACCTAAGACACTGCCTGGGCAGTGTCCATTGATGGATCCAACAACAGATCGTTGGTCCACCAACGGCCCGTCGAGCAGGTATCGTCGAGGTTCACAAGCCTTGGGCAGGTCTTAAGACAAGAATTTGTCTAAGTACCCAATGACGGATGCCAGGCACGGCCCGTCATGGCCTTGACGCCCCGTCGTTGCCATCGTCGTGGGTGCCTGCAACTGGCAGCCTGCGTGCTGTCAATTAAAGGGGTGAATGGGAAATTCACCCCACATCCTAAACTGATTATTATTGGTTTATTTAAGTAATTTTGGGTGTATATAAGTCATAAAAAACGTGATCAACCCATTCTATAATCAACCCTCATGTTTTAAGCCTTTCCCTCCCAAAATACTATCTCTAGAAACCACCATTGTCGGTGAAGCTCAAGAACAGATTCAATATGGGATTTCCATGGATGAATCATCAATTTTAAGAGGTTTTTAAATAATAAAAGGTATGTCAATCCTTCATCTTCAAGTAACCTTCCACATGGAGAGTTCTTCTCAATGTTTTTCAAAGAAATCTTATGATCAAGTTTCCAATCTTCCAATCTAGCCATGGGTTCTTTCTCAAAACGTTTTTAATGATTAAATCATGATGAATTGAAGTTAATACAGTGATTTGAATGTTATTTCACTCCAATTGCATGATGAACCCATGATCCTTCCAAAATTGGTTTAGCTCTTGCATGGGATTTTTTATTATGGCTTGTTCTTAATTGAATGGTGATTCTCTTACGTTGAATTTCTTGTGTTTATTGTTATTTACGTTATTTGATGGTGAATTTATGAAGAACAGTCCATGATGAAAAATATATGTAGATTTGAACATGTTAGCTTAAGTTTTATTTGAATTCACTGTATCATTGGTCCCTAAGTGATCTAATGCGGAATTCAATTGTGTATGGATGATTGTACCTACTGTTTTACTAAGATATCATTGTGGAATTATATAGATGTGATTCATGTGGTTCAAGGTTGGGATTGGCCTATATTCTTCTATCTTTCATGTTGATCTAATGTATCATGTTCACTATAATCTAGTCATTTTGTGACCTTCATTCTAGGGTGAGATGTAAGTATGATTTCAATATGATAAGGTTTATGTTTAGCTACTGCCTTAGACTTATAATATGTATGAAATATTATCTAAAATTAATGCAAGGGAAGTTAGCTAATTATCTATGTTATTCTACTTTCCTAGTATGTTGATATGTTGTATTATGTATGGTATAATCTTGTAGCGATTTGTGCGTGGTTTCTTATATGTTTAAAGTACATTTAGCTACTGCCATATATGTTTTCTATTGATGAATAAGGTGTATTGATCAATGATGATCAAAGGGTGAGAAATTGGTAAGAATTCTTATTTCCTCTACTCTTCTACTTCTCTATTCCTTTATAGTAATGTTGATGAAGCCTTGTATGGCAGTGTGTGGTATGGTCCACTTATGGTGGAGGTGTTTACCTTATTGTCATTATATATGTGTTGACCATGTCCTTGAAGGCAAATTGATGAACTTATGAGCATGTGCTTAAGATGATACTATTAGAAGCTTATGCCTACTTTCCTATTCTAGTTGTGATCTAGGTTGTATGGCTTTTGTATAAGCATGTGTATATTCATGTTAGGGTAAAGTATAGGTGCTTACATTGATGTGTTAAAAAGGGTTAATAATCCCTTACCTATGCACCCCTATGTGAATGCATGAATAGTATAAGTTAGGAGTCTTTAGTGTTAAATGAAGTTGGCTTGTCTCCTATGTTATTGTGTGTTTTGTGGCCTGTGCTTGATGAAGTGTCATGATCTAAGAGGGTTGCTGCCTCAATGTGTTTTGATAGCCATTATGTGATCATGTTGACCAATTTACACACACTCTCACTTACATGCATAATACAAGTAGTATATGTCATGGTGTCTAAATGAAAGGTAGTTCTCATATTCACTAGTGTTTACTACTATGCATATTAAGTTGATATTTATGAATGTATGATTTGTATCCCCTTACTAGGATGACTTGATAGGTGTACTAGTAAGGGCAAGGGTATGGAACCTTGTCTATACATTGCACATGTGTATCTTGATAGGATAGTTCCTATGTTTGGTTTCTATATATATGAAAGATGAATATATGAATAGGTTATGAATATGATGTATATGATATTATGAAGTATGAATGTGTATAGTGTCTTAGTAGGTTTATATGAAAGGATTGCTCATATAGTTATGCCTATAGACTCATGCATTGATATATGAACATGTGTGACATTATGGGTTATGTGAAAGGTTTGCTCACATCTATATATACACTCATACACATGAAAGATGATCTAGTTAATAGAGGGTCCTTGAAAGGTGTGCCCAACAATACTCTATAACTATATAGGTGCTTGAATATGCTATAATCATATGAGTAATGAATATCTTAAGCCTATGTTTTGTGAAAATATAATTAAAGGCTTTTTTAATAAAGGGAACTTAGCTTAGCATCGAGAGAACTTGACATTGAGAGGTGTTGACTTTCCTTGGAGGAAGATTCACCAATTGTCCCTTGTAGAGTGTTGATTTCCCTTTGAGGAATATTCACCTATGGACCTACATGAGGTGTTGACTTTCCTTGAGGAATATTCACTCATGTTTTCTCATGAGGTGAGGCCCATTACCAAATGGTATGTAGAGGGAATACCTATCTCTTAGTTCCATAAACTATGCTTGTCACATAGGATCTAGCAAAGTGAATTCACTTAGAATGCTAGGATGTATGTTAATGTTCTACCTTGTCTAGGTAGGAACACCTTCCTTTGGTGTAAGGCTCTACAACACCAAATTCCATGTTTAGCACCCATGGTCTTAGTGTCGGTTAAGGCTATGGTTTCCCTAAAGTTAAAATGGACAATGGAAGTAATTGAATAGGATCCTAACTAGGGGGACTTAAGGTAAGTTACTTAGAATAGGTGGAAGTAATTAACCCATCTAGACATTGCACAAGTGACTCCTTAGGAAGTCTTAGGAAGGTGCCCTAATGCATATGATTATGTATGTGTCTTTTATGTATGACATTGTAGTCCTGGTTTAACTATGTCTATAGTGTACTATACTTCTATGATGGTATGTGTTGTCTTGTGTAGATGTTATGTATGGTTTTCTCTTGTGGTCCTAAGGTGATACATTGCACGAAGTATCTTTAAAGTATTTACTTGGAAGACTAATGAATTAAAAGAAAGAGTTAAATGTTAAGAAGAGTGAGTTCACTGTAAAGTGACCTCAAATGGGGATTAAATTCTATAAGTGCTTTTCTTTGATGTTTGGCCTTTGATTGTGTGTCTATGAAGTATGTGAATGAAATAAATGCTATTTATAAAGGTTTTATGATGATTTACTCAAAATGGCATAAAGTATGATTTCAAAGAAAATATCCCTTTTAAATGCATGTTTTTGTATGGTTGTCATACTTAGTGCATTCTTGTACTAATTCCATTATTCTCTACTTTTTACATAAAGTGTAGGTAATGGAATGCTTAAAGGAGGTCTATGATTGAGGAGCTAGATAGGTGATTTTCCCAAGCTCAAGAAAAGGGAATCCTTAAGTTCAAGAATGTCCTAATGTGTACTTATTGTAAAGTCTATTTAGTAATGTATAGCTTTGTATTATGTCTTAAGGGCCTTGTCCTTAATGTACTGCAAAGTATTTGAGTCTAAGATGGCAAAGAGAGTTAGAGTCTAAATATATATTATGACCTATATTTTATATATATATTATGTGATGTTTCTAGCATATGATGTGCTATGAAAAGTTTTAAATTTTCCGCTAAAATTACTATGCCAATGCAATGAATGTTATGAGAGGCTTGTCTTAGACCTCAGAGAGGTCGACGACACCGGTTACAATCCAAGATTGTATCCTATCTCCTAGGGTATAGTTTTGGGTTGTGATAGTTTCTATATGTTGATTAATGTGAGCATTCGTCGAATATCTAATTACTAGAGATTTCTCATACGTGTCAACAAAAAAATTTCTGAATTTACGTAAGCCTGGATAAATTGGTGTTCTTAGATATCTAGGCTTTCAGAAATTAGCCAAATTTATCGTTCATGAATTTGAGAAATCTCTAATAACTTGTGTTTCTGGTGACGAATGATCACATCAATCGAAATGTAGGTACAGTGGCGAAGGGGCAATTTCACCAAGTCCTCGTAATTATTGAGGAGTTAACCTAGTGTATTCTTGCCCATTAATCAAGCTTAGAGTTTGGAGGACCTAGAATTAATACTACGTTTAAAGGGTAGACCATCTATTGGCATGTGTTCATTCAGCTCCACAAATTGGAGAAATCTCTCTTGGAATATGTTTCATTTTGGTCTAATGCCTTTTCAAACAACTTCCTCCCCTGAATTCGATACAAAAAACCCATCCGGACAAACTTTTTATGGTAATTCTATAACCAGGAAGTGAAATTCCTTCAAGTTTTTTTTTTAATTTTTTAGAAACTTCAATTTATTGGAGCATGTAAATGGAGAATAGCCAAGTACGTGAGGAGTGATGCAAGTGAAAATAATTCATCATTAATAGAGAGTGATGGAAAAAACATGTCTACTATGGAAAGATTGGTAGCAGAGTGATTGTTTATTTGGTGTAGATCCAAAAAAGTCAAGACAAGAATTTCCAAAAAAATCTCCATCTTTTGGAATATACACTGGTTTAAATAATTGTCCGTATTTTTTAAGTGGACAATACAGGTTGTGTTCATTTATTTTATTTCACATAAGTGTATTTTTAGTGTGCTGTAGCTTTTTTACTAGAAAGAAGCAGCAAATTTCATTTGCAAAGTTGTATTTGCACGTGTACATTGAAAAATAGGTCGGATCAACCAATCATTCTATCAAATAATAACTCTAATGTTGAAAAATTGACCTTCAATGGAACTCTTAATGCGACTACTGATTCAACTCCTGCTAATATGCCAAGGGATGGAAGATCTACGACAATAAGCGATGGTAGAATCTAGATTAGAGAGGTATTCAACAGTGGCTTCAACTAATGCAGAATCACATTGTCCAATTTCTTCGATACTACCATCTCTTCTTTCATCTCTTGACATATTGGCACAAGTTTAACTCGTAACAGCATTAAGAGTTTCATTGAAGTTCAAGATGTCAGCATTGAATGTTGATCTATCCATCGACAGGCAACATAAAATTGTAAGTTGTTTGATAGAATGATTGATTGAGATTTACGAGACCTCTTTCGTAATACAAGAAAGGTTTAGGATCGAGGAAGATTTTGATGTGTGACAAATAGGAGAATTGATGTAAGAAAATTGTTCCACCAACATGTTCCTCCCAGACAGAGTCCAAGTGGGATTAGGAGAAGAAGTTTTAGTGCACAAAAATAAGTTCAAGATGGTGAACAAAGTACAAGACGTGCGAGTTAGTTTAAGTCTACCAGGAAAGTGAAACAGTAAGAGGTCACCGACTTCAACCTAATGAAGCAAAGGTTTCATGCCTATAAATAGGGTAGGGTTTTCTACAATGATTTTTGTGCACTTGCATAGAGAAGTAAGAGTAGAACACAATCACGTAAGAGAGTCTTTTGTATTTGAGAGAGTTTTGATTGATGATTTTGAGTGTTGTGGATACGAAGAACTAGATTGAATAACTTTATCTTTAGGATTAAGTTTTCTACTTTTGATTCAAGTTTATTTGCTTTCTTAGCTTAGGCTATACTTCAAGTTGGGGGAAACTTGAAGGAGGGGGTTCAACAGTCAATGGTAATTGTTTATACTTAGGGATTAAATATCTAGATATTCTAGAGTAGAAGATAAAGTTAACATATGACTTTGGTATACTTTCTATCAATGTTCTCTTCTTTTAATTTAATTTAGTTTTATAGATGTGCCCTTGTAAGGATGAGAATGGGAGCAATCCTATGCATTTCAAATCCATGACGCATTATGCTCTCCTCATTGTTGTCCGATATACCGTACCAAGCATGCTCAACTCTAGGGCTTCGTCTAGCTCTAATTATGTTCTCTAAATTCTCTTGAAAAAACTCAAACCGTGTCTTTTCCATTGGACCAGTTATCATACATAGATGGAAAATGCACGGTTTGAGATTTTTTAAGATAATCTGGAGAAAGTAACGAGATCCAGAGGAAACCCTAAAATTGAGCATGCTTGGTATGGGACATCAACCAAGAATGTAGAAGCATTTTGCTTCGTGGCTTTGGAAGTACTAGGATTGCACCTGGTTCTCATACTCATAAGGGCATATAAAACTAGATTGAATTAAATTTGGTGAATATTGAGTTAAATCTACTTAATTTAGCTATTTGGATATGTAGGACTTAGAGGCACTATCAATCATGGGTAAAATACTAGAAAGTACTAGAAATGAACTTATGTATGATTTAGAAGTTTGCTATTAGGAAACTGATCTCATATTAGCTAAAAAAAAATTGCTTCAACCCCTGAGTAAAAAAAGGTCAGCATTTCCAATCAATTTGAATGACCATATATAGTTACTTTTACCAGTATTGGATTATAGTTAATAAACAGAGTTAGTTAATAAATTTTCTTCTAACTTGTTGGAGGGGGGTCAATCATATTTGAGAAAGAAACTCACTTTTTTTCTCTACACTTTATTATCCAACACATTATCTCGATAATATAATTGTAAGTATTTCTCCGAGAATCAAATTAACCCTTAGGAAAATGAATGAATTTAACCTAGAAAATTTTAAATGGACTAGTGTCATACACTTAGGGTTAAATTAAGCACAACATGGCACTTGACAACTTACTCAGAAATCTATTCCAAATTTGCAAGCTTGATTTAGTTTTTTTAACACTAGATCGCTAAGAGAATATTGGATTTAAGAAAGACACGAGAGAGTTTCTTCAAAAAGATTTTATATTATTCAACACTTGGAAGATTTGCTTGATCATTTTTACAAATGAATGTCATTTTATATATACTATCCATCTAGGGGATAATATATAAATAATAGTTTTCATACCATTCCCTACTTATTTACAAATAAGTCATCTTTCTAGAATATTCTACCGAACTAAAAGATTCCAAGAACCTTTCGTGCACAATCATGGGATTCTAAGGTCATCCAAGAAATTCTCCTTATATTTCTAGAATATTCGAGTAAGGACTAGTAATCTGCCAACATAAGCCTTCTACATGGACAATAGTATGACACTTGATTCCTAAGTGGCATGATGGGATGGCAGGTCATCACACTCTCCCCAACTTATATTGCGACGACCACGGAGCATTGTTGCTGCATGAACTCTCAAATTTCATTTTTCAATTTCCACAAGTCTTGCTATCATTCCCATGTGGCTTCTTTCTGTGATTGTCCCTTCAAGTGGGTGAGGAACCTGGTAGTGGCTTGTTGCCCTTTTTCTGCATGGCTTGGTAGTCAATAAACGCCTCAATTTACCGCATGGAATTGGTGCCTTACTTGATTAACTTCAGTTGGGGTTATCCTTTTCATCACAGTATGGTTTGAGACCACTAGCATGAAAGATTGGATGACCTTGCGATGAGGTTGTAACTTTAACGTAGATGAGATGTTTCCCACCTTTGCAACGATCCTAAATGGTCCCTCATACTTGCATACTATTTTATGATGCACACCTCACAATTCGTTAAACTTCCTTGGGTTAAACATTACCAATACTATATCCCCAATTTTATAATACTAGTGACGACTAATTAAAAGGGTGATATAAAATTAGAGTAGGAAAGGAATAACGGGTTTGTCTTATTCTTATAAATCTATATGTGTTCTTCATACAAGAAGTCAACTATAGTTTATCTGTGTTTCATTATTTCCAAAAATGTACCTCATAACCCTTTTGGGGTGACAATTATTCCGATTTAGGTCGATTTCTCGCGTGACTTTTCAACTTGCCACGATTGAATTCCAAGCAACATCATTTCATTATAGTGTATGTTCAAAGAATATTCAAAGGGGTGAGAGTATGTTTGTTTTTAGTACCTTAAAATAATATATTAAAACACTAAAGGTACTATAAAAAAAAGTGGGTTTATAAGGACAATGAAGTAAGACAAGATAACAAAATGGGTAATGAAGTAACTACCTTGAATATACCATATATTATAATTCTAGCAAAGATCACAAATTAGTTAAGAAACATTCAAATAAGCACACAAAACTGAATGTAAGAACCGAAGTCCAAACTGCGTGCAGCCACAAGAACAACAAAACCTATAAGGTAGTAATTAAGAATATTATTGCATTTGAGAGTTTATGAGAGTGTTGTGTTTTTTTAAGCGCGTGAACAACATAGAAAGAATCTTATTTCTAAACTAAAATATAGAGGACATATCAATAAGTAAAGACTAGAGAAAAGGAAAGAAAATTATTCTACTCAATTAGACCCACATTCTTGGTATTTAATCAATGATATTGTCATAACCATTCAAATTTAAAAAGTACACTTAATCAAATTTTATACTAAGCCAATGTTTTTCAAAAATAAACAAGTAATAGGAAACATCAATGCACGGATTTTACCACAAATCAATTGGTATTAAATTAGTGCAATTTAATAACGAAAATAGTCAATTGACAATTAGAGATTACCACTGTTGTATCTATCATAATAAATTGATCGAACGAAAGAATCATGAATGATCTTCTAATTTCAAAGTAGCCATGTTAATACAGTTAAAGACTTCCATCCAAAATAAAATGATTTAGAGAATGCCATATTTGAAGGTTACATATGTATTATTTACTTACCACAACTAGTAAAAATTTTCCAAGAATAATTAAATCAAATTTTTCCACACTAACTAACTAAACGAAAGAAAAGTAGGAGAATAAAATAGAGTCAAACAAGCAGAAAATCATGTCAAAGTATATCAATGATACGTAAATATTAAGGTGTATCAATTCGATTAAGGGAACAAAATGGAAAGAAGCATGAATCATGGAGATTCTCAGAATAGTCAATCAATTCATTAAGAAAATAACTCAAGTTCACATATTAAGACTTTCTACACTTAAATCAAGAAACCACAACTCAATCAATGTTCTTAAAGAAAAACATAAGTGCATACTAATACCTATTTACAAAAGGGGCAGATTACATTCAAACAAAAATAGGAACACATAAAGTGGAAAATGCACAAGTTTAGGAAGTAAAAATATGTCACATACGGGGAGCACACCCTAGAAGTAACATAGCGTACTTGACCTCTCGTAGGTCTTATATAAGACCATAGTTATCATTCATCTCATTGACATAGTAAATTTAGCGGGAAATTTAAAACTTTTCATAGCACATCATATTCTAGAAACTTTATTTCATATATATAAAAATATCGTATTTCATACTTAGACCTTATGTCTCTTTCTCATATTACACTTAATAAACATTATAATACATTAGGGACACATCCCTTAAGACACATTTCGTAACTATACAATATTTAAGAACTTTACAATAAAGACATAAGTAGGAGATCCTTGAACTTAAGGATTCCTTTCATTAAGCTGGGGAATCATCTATCAAGATCTTCACCATTCAAGACATCCTTTAAGCATCCATAACCTACACGTTTTGTAAAAAAGTAGAGAAGAATGAGATTAGTACAAGAATGCACTAATTATGACAACCATGCAAAAACATGCATTTAAAAGGGACATTTTCTTGAAATCATACTTCATGCCTCTTTGAGTAATTCTTCATAAAACCTTTATCCAATAGAATTTGTATCATTCACATACTTCATATAAACATATTCAAAGGCCAAACATTTCATAAGATCACATATAGAATGTATTACACTTTCAAGTCACATTACAGTGAGCTATTCCTACTTTACAGTGAACATTTCTTTCTTTTATTCATTTACCTCCCAAGTAACCTCTAGTGATATTTAGTGCAATGCATCACCTTATGTCATAAGGAAACCATACATACAATCTACACGAGACAACACATACCATCATGGAAATATAGTACAACATAGACATAGTTAAGCCAAGACTATAAGGACATTAGAGTGAACTCCTAGTCATTATGCACATATACTTATTTTACTTCAGGTGGAATCTTATAAGACTTAACTCATGCCCCCAATCTAAGTCTACTAGTGCAATGTACAGGTAAAGCCCCATAACCTAACACATACTTAGTAAACCTATCATGAGACCACAAGCCTTTACATCCAAATCATACATTAACATAGTAAGCGAGGACAACTTCATTCATGTCAATCAAGACCTTCATCATATAGTCAATAAGATCAACATCATGCATATAGACTCATAACATGTACATCTTCATAACAAGTAGACCAATACTACAAAGTCATGCATAAAGACATATTCATAGACACATGCATTAGAACACCTTCCTAGGACTTCCCTCAATAGCCACTTGTGCAATGCATATGTGAAGTCTCATACCCCCACCTACACTAAGCAACTATCCTTAGGTTATCCTAGTTAGTGTTCTCACTTTAATTCCATTGTCCATTTCACATTAATAAAACTATAGCCTTAACCGAAACTAATACCATGGGTTCTAAACATGGAATTTGGTGTTATACCTCACACCAACAAGAGGGCATCTTACTTTCCAAGGTAAGACATGAGTAACATGCTAGCATATAAGGTGAATTCATTTGCTATATCCTATGTGGCAAGCATAGTTTATGGAACTTGGGGCTGTCATGGAAACATCAAATATACACCCTTTGTTGGGTCATGAGTCTATCCACCCTATGAGGACCGTAGTGGACCCTTTTCGCCTTCCCTCTCTAGGAAGGTGCCACCCCCTCATCTACAAGTTCACTCGGTGCTAAGCTAAGTTCCCTTTTGTGAAAAAGCCTTTATTATATAAAACATTGGCTGAGGAGAGGCATCCCCTCATATGCTTAACTCATAGGTCATAGATGAGAGTTCATCAACCTAAATCATGTGAGAAATCCTTTCACATGGACATAGCATATGTATTAGCACTATCTAGTTAAGGATACACTTGAGCACATCTTTCAAGGCTCCACTATTGACTAGACCATCATTCATGTGTGTGTGTGTATACATATATGTGAGCAAACCTTTTACATAACACATAAATGGTACACATGTTCATATATCAATGCATCAGTCTATAGGTATAACTATATGAGTAATCCTTTCATATAAACCCACAAAGACTCTATGCACATTCATACTTCATCATACACATGAGCTTAACATGCATAGTAATAGACACTAGTGAATATGAGAACTACCTGTCACGACCGGAATTTACACCCTAGACGAGACCGGCGTCGTTGACCTCTCAGAGGTCGCAGACAAGCCTACTTACGTCATTCTTACTTCATCTAGGTTAATTTTAGCAGAAAATTTGAAACTTTTTGTTTCTTATCATGCATAAAGGTCATTCTACTTACATTCTTAATGTTCACAATCAACCATCTAACATTAAGATTATCAACTGAAAGAAATAGTTCAATACTGTATTAAAGGTATAATTGCCAAAATGGCACCAATACAATGTCTGAAATAAAAACGGAAAGAAACACTAGTGGAACATACTCCACTAGCTAAAGCCTACATCTATGCTAGATAGTAACGGTCGACATCCTCTAAAGCATGATGGCCTACCAAGTCCGGATGAAAGCTCCACGTCCGAATAGCTGCAACATCAACTTGTAAGGTCTAGCGTCCACCTGTGCCTGAACCTAAAATTATAGAGTAGTATGGGATTAGTACACACTTGTACTAAGTATGGGTATATGCAAGCACACACCAAGGACATGCATGAGTAAGAATAGCTCTTTCCTAACAACATGATTATGGAAAGTCAAGTCAGTGGACTTGCCAAATTGGGATTAGGAAAGTTAGTGAACTTTCCAAATTTGGATTAGGAAAGTCAGTGAGCTTTCCAAATTTGGATTAGGAAAGTTAGTGAGCTTTCCAAATTTGGATTGGGAAAGTCATGCCATTAGAGTAACATGCATCATCATACTTATCATATTGCACACAACACATAACATCTTACACATAGCACATATCATATTGCATATAACACATAACATCTTTCATATCATTCATTCATATGCCATGAGAACTTGGAATCATGGACTTGACATTAAGACTTCCCAAAATAAGGGCTCAACATATGGGACCTCAACTAGGGAGTCTTTTTTAGAAAACACAGAGTCTGCTTCATTCATTCATACGTACTTCATTTCATTCATTCATAAGCTAGTGTAAACACCAGCTATACCTAGGATGTAGTTTCAGACTCTCATCGGCTTTGCTGTGCAATGATCAAGAATAACCTAGTGTCATTACTTGAGTCTAGCTCACCTCTTGATTATCCTATCCTACACTACACCATTTTAGGCCTACGGCCACCCCGCTAAAGTGTAGCCTAAACTAGCAAAAAGTGTGGCCTAAAATAAAAGGCCACACTTTTAGACTTTAGGCAACACTTTTCAGGGGGTGGCCAAAAGAAGCGTAACCTTTGACATTAGGCAACACTTATTAAATGTCGCCACTTTTGGCTACACTTATAAAGCGTAGCCGAAGAAGTATAAGGCCACGCTTTTTTGTGATGCATTAGCAACACCTATATTTTATTATACTACACTTAAAAGCGTTGCCTTTGCGGTTTTATTGGTCACACTTCAAAAGTGTTGCCTTTTATAGGTCATCTAGCGCAACACTTCAAAAGTGTCGCCTTTTATATCTCATAGCAACACTTATAAAGTGTACCTTTAACATTGGATGTCCTACATCAACACTTCTAAATTGCATATAGTCAATATATAATCATATAATTAAATATATAAATGATCTAAAGTACAAAATTAGATAATAAATAAATCGAAGCTATACATTTCGAATAAGCTTGGAAAAACATGCCTTGTACAACCAATACTTAGAAAGTGATTCCCTAAAGATCTCTAATATTAATATATCCAAGAAATCAAATGCATTCAAACGTAACAATAGTACAAATACTCTTCAACGTTACTTGTGGCCACAATTCAAATTCAATTACCGGCATTTTTCTGCACATTTAAAATAAAATTATAAGAGAACATTTTAAATATACTATTGTAAAAAGAGAACATTTGTGTGTGAGAGAGAGAGACAGGAAGCGAGACAACTTATTAACTCAAGCCAAGAAGTATTTAAAAACTTCTACTTATATTCCCAATAGTCAAGCTATATTCCTTACAAGGAACTCGAGGAGGGCACAAAGTCAATAAAGGCAAACAATCATCACTACAACCCGAGCATACATCGAAAATTTAATTATTTATCAAACCAATATACGATCCTTTCATCATTTAAGGATAAATCAATTACAAATTCCTTACTTTTTTTCCTTTGATAGGCCAATGATGACAAGCAACAAATATATAGAGATGCTGGAAATTAAATGAAAAACAATGTACAATAATAATTTATTTCACATTGAGTTCCTTATAGTATCACATTCCTTATAGTATCACATGTTACAACCAAATTGACATAAAATAGTTGGTGAACACAAGCATGTGCAGAAAGCAATTAAAGAAGAGACTATGATTAGTTCATTACCATTCCTTCGTGGATAAAGTGGTGATTTGATAGTCGTCCATCTAAGATGTCTGAAATAAATAAAAACAAGCTATGCAAGCACTCCATAAAATATTGAATTGTTTTGTGTTAAAGAATGATGCAGACAATAAGACCAGACCTTGGTTTTCTAGAGTCATAGATGAGAATGATGTCAATTTCTCACTCGTGCTTTTATCAACATTGAAAATCGTTCCAAGTTATTCATCCTGCACATATTCCTCTACTTCAATGGCAGTTTTAAGATAGTATATCAGAATCATAAAGGTACAAAGAAAACCATGAATTTTCATTATACATTGGCAAGAAGTATATCAAATGTAGACAACCTTACAAAAGATATATCTTTTATGAATACATCCTATCTTCTATACATATATAAGAACCTTGTGAGTGCACAAAATATAGATAAGGGATGAGGAACTATTCTTCGAGTGCACAAAATTCTTCTCTACTTCATTAAAAACTTTGTCAACATAGTGCTAAAGGAGCAACAGTCTCATGTAAAATGAACCAAACTTACCTAGCAACATAAAATGCTGAGTTTTCCAACATTAACCACTTGTTTGCATATCCAATGGCAAGTGTTTTGCCTGAACCACTTTTATTAATTACAATTGTTATTATTTGAACTCTCAGCCCAAACATTGCCCTTAAATTGGGGGCTATTGGCTCACTCTACATGAAAATATTAAATACTACAATAACAAGTACAAACACACGTAGAACAAAAAGGGTAAAAAACATAAATTCAAACTAAAATTAATCAAGATAACCATTTTGCTCAAACTCATTTATTTACCATCAACTATATCTATTCACACAATACCATTCAAAAAAAGTTAAAAAAACAAATCAATCAAGAAAAAGGATTCAAAACTCTGTTGGTTAAAGATTAGAAAGAGAGTTGTCTCGTTACCTCGGATACGTAGGAGCAGTAGTTTTACATTTTATGAATAAACATTACAATTAAAGAGTCTTCTTACCTCAACAACTATCTTGTCAATCGTACATATGTCGATCAGTTCAACAGAAGAATGACGGGATACCTCACGAAAGACAACAACAAATCAGACTGCAGCAGTCATATAAAGGGCAAGAAGTTCCAAATTTCAGATTGCAGCAGTTCCATATTGCAGATTGCACACTGCAGATTTTTTTACTTCCAGATTGCGGATCACATTTCCAGATTTCAGACTGCAGATTGCTGCGGACAACAGTTCCAGATTGCAGGTTCTGGGTTCCAATTCCAAATTGCAGATTGTATATAACAGTTCCAGCTTGCGGGTTTCAGATTACAGTTTACAAATAAAAATTAGCGGCCAAAAATATTTTAGAATTTCGTAGTCCACTTCAGGCCAAAGAACAGAGGCAGCAGGAGAAAATCCCAATACACTCTAATGCAGACATCTAAAAATCAGGAAAGCAGTTGCACAAAACAAAGCATGAAAAAAGAGGAAACTCAACACCAAAAAACATCAAAGTGTATTCTTTTTCAAAAGTGGGAGAAGTCCCGTAATGATTGTCACTGATGTACTGCACATGGTCTTGATGTTAAGGACATAAAGTTTGTTATCAATTATGATTCCCTTCAAGTCTTGAGGATTATATTCATAAGATTGGAAGAACTGGACGTGCTGGTGCAACATGAACTGCCTTTAAATTTTTCGCTCATGCAAATGTCAAGTTTACCAGAATGCTTATCAAGACCCTGCAGTAGGCATGACAAATTGTTCCCCCTCAACTTTCTGCATTAGCAAGGTCTAGTGGCGGTTCAAGAAGGCCTTGGTAGTTACTGTGTCTAGTATAGGAAATGTATACTAGACATAATTTTGTGATTCTCTATGCTTTTCGCCTATAGTTGAAGCATATAAATTTTCGATGAACTCATCTCTTTCTTTTATAGTCTTGTCGAGTCTGTTCATTATATGGACAGTGATCATGAATACCTAAGTACACACATCAGTGTGTGAAAGAGGATCAGATTTAGCAGCAACAAACTTCTCTTCTTTGACGTCATCATCAATGAGGAAGAAAACAAAGTTGGACCAATTCATGTAGAGACTAAAGAATCAACAAGAAGAACTAAATAGAGCAGTGACTAATCACAAACTAAGGATTCAATCTAAGACGACAAGAAAAAGACAACCAAGAGCTCTTAAACCAAATAGGATTAGTTTCAAAATAAACTTATTCTTGTTTTGACTTATTCACACATAAAAAGAGGCAAAGAAAAAAACAGAATGAGAAAGGTTGGCAGCAAGGTTATAAAGGTAGACTTTAACGAGTCATAAACAATATATCATGTAGTTTAAGCTAGCAGAAAAACAAGAAAGAGAAGAGATCAATAAAAATACATATGGAAAAGGAATCTTCACAAGGAAGTTCAAATGGATTTACAATGAAGTGAATATTGACACATGAATCTATTACAACTCAAATTCTATACTATGTTGTTTAAGTTTGTGGGATGGAAAGACATGGGGGAAAATATTTAAAAACTACATCCTTAAAGGGAATTTCACGGTGAAGTTAGAAGAGATTAACACTAAAGTGAATATATCAACCTATTCCAACTAAATTGTACACATATGTCATTTAAGTTGATAGAACATCAAGAATTAAGAAGCAAGAAAAAGGCCACATCCCTAAAGAGATTTTCATTGTGAAGTTTGAAGTGATTTAAACTGAAAAAAAGACATGAATCAGCAAATAAAAGGAATCAAATCATAGATATTAAAGAGAAGACAAAGTTCAATACTCTACTAAAGACATCCACTGCCAATTGAATTACTACATCAGAACATGAACTTATTCCAGCTCAAATTTTATACCTATGCCACTTAAGCTAACAGAACAGTAAAAGAATTGTAAAATCCAGAAGACCCACATCCCAAACTGGATTTTCACACTGAACTTTGAAGAGATTAAAGGTAATGTTGAATACACGAACCTTTTCCTGCTCAAATTCTACAAGTATGTCGTTTAAGTTATCAGAACATCAACAATGATAAAAGCAAAAAAGACCTATTCAAGCTCAAATTCTAAACCCACGTAATTTAAACTAACAGAAGGACAAAAAAAAGAATAGGAAAAACCAAATCCGAAAAAGGAATTGTCACAATAAACTTTGAAGAGATTAACACTGAAGTGAATATTGGATACATGAACTCATTCTAGCTCAAATCCTATACCTA
>JABWTJ010001438.1:0-59611 GCA_016801875.1 Solanum sitiens | reverse complement strand
TTCATTCCTCTTTTAATTGACTAAGTCATGAAGTTTCCATTTTGGCTAGCTATTATATTTAAAGTTATTTCTTGAGATTATATCTTGTGTTAAGTCTTCCGCTGAGTTAAGTAAGCCAATCCAAGAGTACGCTCAAGGCCAAAAATAGTCATTGGATGCCGGCCACATCCTGGGTGTAGACTCGGGGCATGACAAACTTGGTATCAGAGTCCAGGGTTCAAGAGTCCTGGGGAGTCTATGAAGCTATGTCTATAGAGTCTTAGTCATCGGTGTGAAGCACGCCACATCTATGATAAAAAGGCTGCAACATTTAGGAATTTCTTCACTTCTTTGATAAATCCTTTTGTGCCTTAGAGTTTATATCTACAAAGTTTATCTTTAATTCATGCTTGAGCGTATTTCAGATCATCATGCATCCACGAAGAGCAGTTAGAGGTTAACCATCCAGAAGGAATGTCGAAGAGCCAGGGGTACCTAATGCACCAAATGTGCAACCTCAAAGAGAAGTCACTAACACTGAATTCGGTGAGACTATCCAGATGCTAAGCCAAGCGGTGACTAACAAATTCAGGCAACAAATAGAAGATCAACAAGAAGGGCTGACACTTCAAGGATTTGGGAATTCTTGAGGATGAATCCCCAAGCTACACTGGTTTGAGCACTACTGAAGATCCGGAAAACTTTGTGGAAGAGCTGAAGAAGGTGATTGAGGTAATGCATATTGCTGACACTAAGAGAGTTGAGCTAGGTTCTTATAGCCTCAAGGGCATTGGTATAACTTTGTTTGATAACTGGAAGGAGAGTAGAGGTGAAGATGCACCACTTGACAGTTGGGCTTGTTTTGAAGAGGCCTTGTTGGGGCGCTTCTTTCCCTAAGAACTGAGAGAGGCCAAGGTACGCGAGTTCCTTACCCTTAAGCAGGATTCGCTAAGTGTTCATGAGTATGGGTTGAAGTTCACCCAACTATCTCTCCATACTCTGAGATGGTTAAGGATATGAGGAGCAAAATGAGTTTATTTGTTGCTGGCTTTGGTCATGCTTCAAGAAAAAAAGATAGGGCTGCAATGTTGATTGGGGACATGGACATTTCAAGGTTAATGGTCTATGTGCAACAAGTTGAAGAAGAAAAGCTGAGGGATAGAGAGGAATACAAGACCAACAAAGCTAAGACTGTGAATGAGTCTGGTCAATAGAAAGGTGGTTCAAGTCGACCACAATTCCAGAAACCAAAGGGGCATGCACCATCATTTACTAGTGCACCTGGGCCCAGAAACAGAGGTGAGTTAGGATCCTACATGTGTTAAGTGTGGTAGAAGTCACCCCGGTAAATGTCTTGATGGCCAGGAAGTTTGCTTCAAGTGTGGTCAAGCGAGTCACTTCGTGAGGGACTGCCCTAATAATAAGCAAGGTGGTGGAAATTCGGGAAATAGAGCTCAATCTTCAGTAGTTTCTCCACCAGACAGTGATGCACCTAGAGGATCCACTACTGGTAGTGGCAGAGGGGCAAACCGTCTCTATGCGATCACTAGCCGCCAAGAGCAAGAGAACTCGCCAGATGTTGTCACGGGTATGAAAAAAGCATTTACTTTTTATGTTTATGCTTTGTTAGACCTAGGAGTAATTTTATCTTTTGTAACTCCTTATGTTGCAAATCAGTTTGAGATTATTCCTGAAAAACTTTGTGAACCTTTCTGTCTTTCTACCCCTATTGGAGAGTCTATTCCAGCGGAAAAAGTCTATCGTGATTGTCCTATTTCAATCAATCACAAGAACACCATGGCTGATCTAGTAGAGTTAGACAGGGTAGATTTTGATGTCATTCTAAGTATGGACTTGCTCCATGTTTGTTTTGCATGAATAGACTATAGAACTCGAGTTGTCAAGTTTCAAATTCCTAATGAGCCAGTCATAGAGTGGAGTAGTAGTTCAGCAGTGCCTAAGGGTCATTTTATTTCATACCTAAGGGCGAGGAAGTTAGTTTCAGAGAGATGTAACTATCACTTAGTATGATTCAATGACTCAAGTGCTGAGGTGCCTTCCCTTCAGTCAGTTCCTATAGAAAAAGAGTTTCCAGAAGTTTTTCCTGATGATCTACCTAGAGTCCCTCCTGAAAGAGAGATAGACTTCAGCATAGATATCATTCTAGATACTCGTCCTATCTTTATTCTGGCATATAGCATGACACTAGCAGAGTTAAAAGAGTTGAAAGAGAAGCTGAAAGATCTGTTAGATAAAGGTTGTATTCAATCAAGTGTCTCCCCTAAGGGCGCTCCAGTCTTACTTGTGAGAAAGAAAGATGGTTCCCTTAGGACGTGTATAGACTAATGCCAATTTAATAAGGTGACCATCAAGAATAAGTATCCTCTTCAAAAGATAGATGATATTTCCGACAAGCTTCAGGGTGCTTCATATTTTAGAAAATTGATCTCAGATCAGGCTACCATCAGTTGAAAGTTAGGGAATGCGACATCCCAAAGACATCGTTTAGAACCAGGTATGGGCATTATGAGTTTTTAGTTATGTCCTTTGGTTTGAAAATGCACCAACAGCATTCATGGATCTTATGAATAGAGTCTTCAAACCTTATTTAGATCTGTTTGTCATCGTCGTCATCGATGACATACTGATTTATTCAAGGAATGAAGAAGATCATGCTAGTCACCTCAGAATTTTTTGGCATACATTTAAGGATAAGGAGCTATTTGCCAAGTTCTCCAAGTGTGAGTTTTGGATTAATTCTGTGACCCACATTGTTTTCGGTGATGGGATTAGAGTTGATACCCAAATAAGATAAACAATTCGAAGTTGGCCTAGACCCACATCTCCAATTGAGATAAGGAGTTTCTTGGGTTTGGCTGGCTATTATAGAAGATTTGTTGAAGGGTTTTCGTCTATCTTATCTACCTTGACCAAGTTGACTTAGAAGACCGTAAAGTTTCAATGGTCCGAAGCTTGTGAGAAGAGCCTTTAGGAATTGAGAAAAAAGATGACTACTGCTCCGGTTTTGACCTTATCAGAGTGTACTCGAGGTTTTGTAGTGTACTGTGATGCATCAAGAGTATGTTTGGGATGTGTGTTAATGCAGAATGGGAAGGTTATACCTTATGCCTCTAGACTATTGAAGGTTCATGAGAAGAATTATCCGACTCATGACTTAGAATTAGTTGCATTAGTTTTTGCTTTGAAGATATGACGTCTTTACTTGTATGGCATTCATGTTGACATATTCACTGATCACAAAAGCCTCCAATATGTGTTCACTCAAAAGGAGCTGAATCTCATACAGAGGAGGTGGTTACAATTACTCAAGGATTATGACCCTTCTAATCCTCATATAGAGGAGGTGGTTAGAATTACTTAAGGATTATGACATGATCATTCTTTACAACCCACGTAAGGATAATGTGGTTGTTGATGCCTTAAGCAGGTTATCCATGGGGAGTACCGCCCATGTTAAGGAAGAAAAGAGAGAGTTAGATAAGGATGTGCACATATTTGCATGTCTGGGAGTCAAACTTATGGATTCCACAGAAGGAGGAATAGTGGTGACCAATGGGGCTGAGTTATCCTTAGTGTTATAGGTGAAAGAGAAACAAGACCAAGATTCCATTTTTCTCGACTTGATCAAATGTTCATATGCAAAGAGTATTTGCTTTTGAATAATGGGGATATGGTGTGCTAAAGTATCAATGTAGGCTGTGTGTATCTAGGGTGGATGTATTCCAAGAGAGGATCCTGGAGGAATCTTATTGCTCCAGGTATTCCATTCATCCGATTTCCACCAAGATGTACCGCAATTTGAGAGAGGTATATTGGTGGGAGGGCATGAAGAAAGACATTGATGAGTTTGTTGCCAAGTGCCCAAATTACCAGAAAGTGAAAGTAGAACACCAAAGGCTTGGAGGATTTGCTCAGGCTATAGAACTTTCGGAATTTAAGTGGGAGATGATTTATATGGACTTTATCACAGGCTTGCCAAGATCTCACAAGCAAAATGATTCTATTTAGTGATTGTCGATAGAATGACAAAGACAACCCATTTCTTGCCCGTAAATACTACTTATTAGGCCGTGGATTATGCTAAGTTGTACCTTCAAGAGATGGTGAGAATCTATGCAGTTCCGATCTCCATTATTTCAGATAGAGGTGCACAATTTACTGCTCAATACTGGAATTCTTTCCAGAAAGGTTTGGGTTCAAAGGTGAACTTAAGCACTATTTTCATCCTCAGACGGATTGAAAAGAAGAGCGTACTATATAGACTTTAGAAGATATGTTGATGGCTTGTGTGATTGATTTCAAAGGGAATTGGGATGATGACATACCGCTCATTGAGTTCACTTACAATAATAGCTACCATTTGAGCATCCAAATGAATCCATACGAATCTCTTTGTGGGAGAAGATGTAGATCTCTTATTGGATGGTTCGAAGTTGGTGAAGCAGGGTTGATAGGACCATATCTAGTTCACCAAGCTATGGAGAAGGTGAAAGTGATTCAAGAGAGGCTGAAAATGGGACAGAGTTGGTAAAAGTCCTAGACAAATGTTAGGAGGAGGCCGTTAGAGTTTTAGGTGGACGATTGGGTATATCTTAATATGTCACCCATGAAGGGGGTTATGTGGTTTTTAACAAGGGGAATAGTCCCCGGTATAATTGGATCTTATAGAATATCCTAGAGAGTTGATAATGTAGCTTATGAGTAGAAGCAACCACAAGAGTTATCATCGATTCATCCGGTATTTCATATTTCTATGTAGAAGAAATGTATGGGTAATCCTTCATTGATTGTACCAACTGAGAATATTGGGATTAAGGATAGCTTATCTTATGAAGAGATTCCAGTCCAAATTTTGGCTCGTCAAGTTCACAAGTTGAGAACAAAGGAAGTTGCATTAGTCAAAGTCCTTCGGAAGAATAAATTTGTTGAAGAAGCAACTTGGGAAGCTGAGGAGGATATGAAAAAGATATATCCACATCTCTTTGAATCCGGAGAGAATGCAGATCAAGGTACTAATTCTCTTCTTAGCATTTTCTAAGACTATGAGAGTAAGGTTCGGTGAGTCTTCACTCCTTGGTCTCTAAATAATCTATGAAGCATTGGAAAAGGTTCGTTTGATAAGAGATACGTTGAAAACAACCTACAGTCGGCAAAAGTCCTACGCCGACAATAGAAGAAGAGACCTTGAATTTGAAGTAGGTGATATGGTCTACTTGAAAATTTCACCCATGAAAGGGTGATGAGATTTAGTAAGAATGGGAAGCTTAGTCCTTGGTATGTGGGTCCCTATGAGATATTTCAAAGGGTAGGAAAGGTTGCTTAGGAGTTGCAACTACCTAGTGAAATAGCTTTGGTTCATCCGGTATTTCATGTCTCCATGCTTAAGAAGTGTATTGGCCACCCCGTATTCATTCTCCCTATTGAAGGGTTAGGTGTGAATGAGAACCTTGCTTATGAAGAGGTTTCGATTGAAATCCTTGATCGACAAGTCAAGAAGTTGAGAAAAATAGAGGTGGTCTCCGTAAAAGTCCTTTGGAGAAACCACCTAGTTCAGGGATCATCATGGGAGGCTGAGGTGGACAAGAAGTCCTATTATCCTCGTTTTTTTCATCAAAATTCTAGCCAAAGTTGAGGTTAGTAATCCTCTTGAAAAGAACCAATTAATAATGTTGTATTCGACTTGCTTTTCTAAAATGAGCATATTTATGGTAAAGATTCTTTCTAAAATGAGTTTTCATGGAAAAATACTCTTCTGATTAACTTGCACTTATTTGGGATGATGCGTCTAGTTGCCTTTATGAAATGATAGTGAGCATGTTCATCTGTTTCGAAAAAAGGTTGGCATAAGTGACTCTTGATGTTATGTTGAGCTCATGTTGATATTGAGAAGGTAGTTCCTCATGTTGTGATGTTGAGATCTTATGTGTGGTAAATTGTGATTTGAGTTGCTATGTATAAATGCCATGTATATGTGTTGAATGGATTTGTGAATTACTCCTATGATATGTTACTTATGATTATTATATGTTGTTGGTTGGGCTGCTAGTACTGAGTCTCTTAATTCCCCTACAAAAAAAGTTTAGTGTCATTCGGGGACGAATGTTCCTAAGGAGGGGGGGATAATGTAACACTCCGAAAGTCCATGACTTGGTCTAGAGCCTCACATGATGAAATAAGACTTAAAACACTGTTTATAAGCCTAAAATAATGTGTTGGAACTATGTAGGAAGTGTAAGAATCAAAACTTTAAGAAACGACTATGACGTCTGGAGAATTGTGAAACATGTGCTAGTGTGCTTTGATATGTTTAATTGGGTTTTAAGAGTAGGAATTTAGTTAAATTTGGTTTAAAGGTGTTAAATAAATAGAAGTTTGTGTTTATGGTCAAAACGCCCGAACAACTCCCCAAGGACCACCCTAAGAGGACCTTTCCATTGGACCCAAAACTGTCAAAATTGGCAGTGGCAGTCCACCAACCAATCGATGAGCCGTCGATGGGTAAACATCCCGTCGATGGTGGTCGTTGGTTAGGACGTAGACATATTTAAAAAAGGGTCCCAAAACCCAGTCTATTTCCCAAATGACGCCCATGCAGGACGGGCCGTCGATGGGACTATGGGTCATATGTCGGGGTCTCTTAGTTTGGGGGTCGAGTTTCACTTTTAAGTTTTAGTTAAGATGGATTAATTAGTTATATGGTTAATTAATTAAATAAGGGTTAAGGGGTGGTTAACTAAGTTAGTTGTGGGACTTTATAAAGACTAAACCTCATTAAACTAACCTAACACCCCATAACTCCCAAACGTAATTCTCTCCAACTTCTCTCTACTTTCTCTCTCTATTCAAAGACCTATTAGAAACCAAGCTTCAAAGTTCACTAGGTCTTCAAGACTTCATATTTTGTTCATCAAACTCTAAGGAATCCTAAGGTATGGAAGCTACTCACTCTTGGGATCTCTTTCCCCAAGAGACTCTTCAAAATTGGATTAGAATGAAATCTAAAAGTTGAGTTTTCTTCCAATATCGTAATTGATCTTTACAATTGATTTGATGTTGGTTTCCTTTGATTAGTATTGATCTATTATGATTAAACATTGGTTAATTGTTGTAGTTCTTAGTCTTTGACCTATTTCTATGGAAGAATTCATTATTGAACCCTTTTCCCCTAATCCTGTGTTATAATTGGGGTTGATTTGATTAGTGATGATACAATTGACTTAGTTCTTATTATATGATGTTATTAAGTGAATTTATGGATGAATATTGTTGTATTGATGGTAATATCTTGAACAAGGCTTTGAAGGCTATTTGGCAAGACTTTATGATCTTGAGTTCCTTACTTCAATGATGATGGTTTATACTTGATGATGGTGTGCAATTGAAGTATTATATTTGATTAGATTAAGAATATGATGATAAGATAATTATGATGAAATGCCATGACTACGTTGTATTGTGATATCATGTTAAAGTTATGAAGATAACAGGTTGAATGTGAATCACTTGTGTGTCTTACTATGATATGATTTTGATGTGATTATCTCACTATATGAAGGGTTTTATTGAAAGGAAATTCTTATTCAATACCTATTGAGATAATGACATGATATACAAGGGGTTAGTCTCCTATGACCTAAATTAATCTATGATGATTAAGAATGACTTAATGGCATTTCAGAAAGGGACTTTAGCTTAGCACCGAGCGAACTTGACAATGAGAGGTGTTTACTCCCCAATGAAGGGAGATTCACCCTATGGTTTGTCATGAGATGAGAACTCCAATTCTAATGGGCATGTAAAGGGTTCAAGATATATCTCCTAGTTCCTTAACTATGTTGCGTCTATAGGAATACTAGATACTGGATTCACCTAGAATGTTATGTTCATATTTTGGTACTACCTTGCCAAGTAGACCACCTTATTTCGGTGTAGGGTTTCATGCAATCGAATTCCATGTTTAGCTCACATAGTCTATTGTCGGTTAAGGCGATTGTTCCCAAAAGTAAAATGAATGAATGAAAGTAATGAAGTGAACACTAACTAGGGTGACTTAAGGGTTCTACTTAGTGTAGGTAGGGGTATGAGCCTCTACTTATACATTGCACAAGTTGGAGGAGGTTGTTCATATGTTCTTTTGATATGAATGAAATGCTTATGTTAATTTTCCATGTTGATGATCCTATATGATGTTAATTTCATTGATGAACATGCTATTGGTCTAAGCTTCTATACATGATGGTGAATACACATGATGATATGTTATATGAAGTAAGGCATTTCTTATGATCTCTTTCCTTGTTTACTTGATTATGTGGGGTTATGGGGCTTCACATGAGCATTGCACTTGTAGGTTTGGGATGGGATTGTGAGTAAGGGTCCTATATCCTTTGATGTTATGAATTCTTGTGAATTGTTGTTATGACATTATGTTGGAGTTATTCATGTTGATATGACCTAAATATGATGCTATAAATGTTGGTTTGGTCTTATTGATGATATAGGTCTTGTATTGGATATGATTTTTTCGTAATGATTCTATGTCTATTGACTTGTATATGCTCTTGTATGTGTATAAAAGTCTTTCAAAGTGACTTAGCATGGTTTTTAACAAAATGTCCTTTTAAGAATAATTTCAAATGTTTTGAGTTTATATGTTTCCATACTTAGTACAAGTGGATGTACTAACCCATATTCTTTCCCTTTTCCCAAACAATGTAGGTACGGACCATTGAAGTGTAGGAGGCCACTTTGCAAGAAGACTTGGAACCATTTCCCAAGTTATTTAAAGGTCTTCATGTTTGAGGATGTTACCATTTCTCTATTCTAGCTATGATGTTGTTATGTCTAAAGACACTTGTTCATTCCTTTATCCATTGAGACTATTGATGTAAGCCTATAATGGCATATTGTACTTGTGTATGGGATTATTCCCGACTTTTTAATATTCTTTAGATAGTTTAATGTGAGACAATGTTATTAGACTATATCTTATGTATTGATTATGTTGCCTACACGAGAAGCCTATGTAAGCTTCAATAAACGAGGAGTCTATGTAAACGCTATTCACTATGTAAAAGTTTTTAATTTTCCGCATTTTTGACCTATGATATGTTATGACAAATGCTAAGGGCTTGTCCAAGTCCTCTTCAAGGACGAAGATGCCAGTTATGTCTAGGGGGTGCTTCCTGGTCGTGACATCCATGTAAACCATGTAGACATCATGGGTATTAACGGGTATACTTTTTAGATGATCACATAATTTTAGCTAGTGGATCCACTAGTTTAACGATGTCCTATGCGACAACAAAGTATAGGACAGTTCTGGCAGCGTGGGTGAGACGTTGTATCACCACTTAGACTCGTAGTGATAGTTGTCTATAACACCTCTAAAATGACTTAGGTGAAACTAGATCCTAACACTTGTGTCTTAATGTTTTGAAGTCCTAAAATGGGTTATAATGAGGTAAGGAAGCAGTGCTTAAAGTTTTATGATGTTTGGAGGTCAAACATCCATGACGTTTGAAAGGTTTGCCTTGAAATGACCTTGTGTGTCTTAGAGTGTTCCGTCAAGTTTTACGCGTTCATTTTGGATGAAATTGATGTGAGAGGTCCTAAAATCGTATACAAAAATATTCGGGTTGTAAACTTCCGGGAAAAAGTCCCCAAGGACTAACCAAGGGTCCTTGAGGAAGGACCCATCTTCGTGACCAAAACTGCCTAAGGCAGTCCCACCAACGGAGGCAATCGATGCCCAGTAGGCTGGTCGACGCCCCGTAGGTGGAGGGAGACAATGGGGACTTAGGTGTGGGATCTTTTCTTTCCAAAAGCCAGTCTCTGACCTAAACCATGGACCAGCAGGACGGTCCGTTTGTTGGGTACGCCCCATCGATGGGCAAGCGTAGGTGAGTCTACAATTTCGTCTACTTCACCGTAAAGTGAAGGGGTGAATTGGTAAATTCACCCCACGTCCAAATAAATGTTTGGGCAGTTTCCTAAGGTATTATAGGTATTTTAAGTAAGTTTATAAGTCCTAAACACCTATATGAATTCATTATTCCAAATTAAAACCCAAATTCTCTAAGAAACTCTCTAGAACTCCACGGAAGTCAAAACTCAAGATAGAGCTTGGATTGAATATTGGTTGGTGATTCTTCATCAACTCTTCATGAAATTCGTGGTCTAGCATCAATTGAGGATTGGTTCTTCATCCTTGAGACTCTTTTCTTCAAGGAGCCAAACTTCAAAGTGATTTCCAAAGTCTTTCAAAGATGAACTTGTCCAATTTTGATATCTATCCATGGGTTCTTGCATAAAACGTTTTGAATCATTATATATTGATTGAATTGATGTTACTTTTGTAATTTTAACCTAATTACTCTATGAACCCATGCAATTCATGAACCCTAGTTTTTGACTATTTTGTGGGTGACTTGATTATGTCTTAATGCTATTGAATTCTTATGTGGTTTGATTAGGGCAATTGAATTATGCTAGAATCATGTTAGAATTGTTAGTATGCTGCCCTAAATTCATAAATCCACATTGTATGATCTTTGATTCATTGTCTATTGTAAGTATTGAATTGAATTGGTGATCATGGCCATGGGTAAGGGCATTTGGGTATTGTGTTGGATGATTTAGCTCTTGATTGGAGTGGTGAGAGAGGATTGGTGGTACGCTTCCCTAATTCTCTTTATATTATGTAATTTAGGTCTTGAATTATGTGTGATTGGTATGGTTCACTTATGGTGGCTTTGCTATGTGCTTTAATTGTGAATTATGTGACCTCGTCGGCGTTACTTTATGAATTATGATGATCATGTCCTTGTTGGCATTATTTGATGTATTATGATGGTTTGTGTAGTTGATTTATGTGAAGTATGATCATATATATCTAGTTGTGAGTAAGGTGAAAGTATGTGTTCTTCTATTGACATTAGGTGATCATATTAGACTATGACTATGTCTTTATGTATATAATCTTAGGATTGGTGTATGATTATTCTTGCTTTGTTATATGATTCTTATGATGGTTACATTGATGGTTCTATAGTAGGTATAGGGGGACGTATGGTTGAATTTGTTGTGCCTATGTTCTTCTTAAGTGATATGCTATATGTGACAAAGTGAAGTATTGATGTGTCTTGTTGTGGTAGACTTCTGTCTCTTACTTGATACATATATAATGTGAATATGAATTCTTGACTAAGTACGATAAATCTCCTTAGTCTTGTACATGTAAATGACATATGACCTTGAATATAGCTAAGAAGGTCCTTTATGTGGAACCTTCATCCTAGATGTAAGGTTATGATATCATTGAAGTCGAAAGCCGTAATGATATCCTTCTTGTGTAAATGGTGGACTTATGGTTGGTTGGCTGGAACGGCATGAAATCATCCTTAGGAAATCCATTGAGATATCCTCTTAGCCATTGTAGGTAGCCTTATTGGACCCTCTTTGGTAAGGTGAAATGTGATTGGGTTATGAACTAGATATGGAACCTCTTCATATGATCCTTTATGTGAAATACTCTATGAGAACAGAGGCTAGCACCGAGTGAGTATGGTTTGGTAAGTTGCTCTATATAAGATGGAATTAGAGAATAAAGAAACCCTTCATATTCCTTAATCATCTGCCTACATGGGATGTGTCCTAGTTCTTCCATTGGCCCGTAGAACAAACCTCCATTGGAGTAGGATCATGACTCCGGATTCCATGCATAGCTAGTATGGTCTATGTCGGTTATTGCCTATTCTCATCATATGGATACCTACTAGTGTTGGAGAAGTTCTATGAAGTTTAGGTGGTGGTATGGAATGCTATCTAGACATTGTACGATTAGACTTTGAAGATGTTAGTGAGTGAGTCCCTAGGTCTTCTCCAAGACTTACTTGAATGTCCTTATATGTTGAATGTCTCTTAAATGAATATAATGACTTAATTTAGAAAGCATATAAGTGAATAAATACTTATCTAGAGTAGTTTAAGGGTTGCCTAGTTAAGGTGTGAAGGGGCATAAAGGATGGTATCTTCATGTCTTACCTAGGGAAGTCTTATGAATGACTCTAGATAGGAAAGTTGGTTAATAAACTAGACATTATCTATACTTAGGAAGTCTTAAGGATTATTTAAGTAATCTTGGAGAGGGTGTATGGGCGTTCTCTTCTTGAAAGTTAAGTAAGTCTTTTGATAACCTTTGGGAGGAGAATGTCATATTATATATATGGTGTGGTATGAAGTGAGGATGATATTATCCTAGGTACTCTAAAGGATCTCTTAGGTGTGTGTGAAGGGATTGTATGGACGGTCACTTCATAACTCACTCAAGTGAATCTTAGAATCATCTTGGGTAGAAGGATCTCATATTTTTGTGTTTTGGATGTATTTTAATGCTATATTGTGATATGTGAATTTTAGATAAACTAATATTGAAGTCACTGTAACCTTACTGTAATGTGCGTGTGAATTAAGTATAATTTGTAATGTGTTCTAGTTGTGATGTTTGGTGTTTAAATGTGGTTCTTATGCTTATACTATGAAGTTTTAATCAAAAAAAGCATATTTCTTATAAATGTCCGTGTCTCGTGCTTTTATGCATTATGTCATACTTAGTACATGTGTTTGTACTAATTCCATACTTTTGTTTATCAGGTGAGAGGTATCTTGGATCAATCTTGGAATCTAGTTATTGTTCAAGCATAGTTGAAGTATGTCTTCACTTGACTCGAGGGCATAATCATCTTTAGACTTCTTTGTTTCAATGTATTGTAATAGATATTAGATTGTTATATTTTGATTGTATGGGTCGTGTCCCAAGTATTTCTTAAAGTCTAAGGATGGAATATAATGAGACTTAGAGTTTTCTATTGTTTTTATATGAAAAATATTTTAAGATGTTTTCGTGTGAAAAGTTTTAATTTTTCACTACTTTTCATACATGTATGCAATGAATGACGCTAAGGGCTTGTACAAGACCTCCGAGAGGTCAAGTACGCCATGTCGTACTCCAAGAGTGCAATATCTTCTAGGGTGTACTCTCAGGATGTGACAAACTTGGTATTAGAGCATAGGTTATGAAAGTGGTCTTAGGAATCAAAAAGTCTCATAAAGCCACGTCTCGTAGGGTCCCGTTCATCGGTGTGAGTCGCGACACATCTACGGGCACGAGTCTATTGGAAGATAGAGTTTCCCTTCTTTCTCTATTCTTGTGTCGTACCGTAGAGTAAAAATTTATAGGTGTCTTTCTTAATGTTTTTCTTTGTGTTTTTAGGAAGATGAATACTAGAAGGATGGCCGCTAGAAGGTTGGAAGAGGGAATGGTGAATGAGGAGATTCCTCCTCAAGTTGAACAAGTTGAGCAAGTTCTTCAAGGTACTCAAGGTGCTAGAGATGCTCAATTTCCTATTGTGGAGGGAGGTAATGATGTTCCAGTGGTTCCCCCGGAAATAACTAATGGGGAGATAAGAGAGGCTCTACTTGCTTTAGCCCGAGCCATGACTACCTATGTGAATAGGGGTGTTGAGCATAGAGTGAATGCTATGGAGAGCACCATGACATCTAGATTGTGAGGATGAATCCTCCTATCTTTCTTGGCTCTAAGGTGGGAGAGGATCCCCAAGAGTTTCTAGATGGTGTTTATAAGGTGTTGAGTGCCATGGGGGTGACTTTTAAGGAGAAGGCGGAGTTAGTTTCCTGCCGATTGTGGGATGTTGCTCAAGTGTGGTGCACTCAATAGAAAGATAATAGCCGGTTGAGTCGGATCCTATAGAGTGGGAAGAGTTTAAGGAGGCTTTCTTAGGAAAGTACTTTCCCCATGAGAGGAGGGAGGTGAAGGTTGAAGAGTTCATTAATCTCAAGCAAGACAATATGTGTGTTGAGGAGTATTCCTTCAAGTTCACTATGTTGTCTAGGTATGATTCATCCTTGGTGTCTAACCCTAGGGATGAGATGAGTAGGTTTGTGACTGGTGTTGCGAACTGTAACGACCTGCTTAGTCGTTTTGAGCAGCAGATTTTATTTCTAGAAAACTGTCTGAGACGACGTATCCAACGACGGACCGTCATGGTCACGACGGACCGTCGAGAGTGTCTCGTTCCAAACACTTAGAATTCTTATATTTGAGTACTGAAATCGACTCACTGAACTCTGTGACGGACCTGCAGAACGGACCGTCACATGCATGACGGACCGTTGTGAGTTTCCGTTTCAAAACACTTCAACTCTTGAGAATTGGGTACTGAGAGCAATTCTCTGAACTCTGTGACGGACCTGCAGGACGGACCGTCACAGACATGACGGACCGTTGTGAGTTTCCGTTTCAAAACACTTCGACTCTTGAGAATTGGGTACTGAGAGCAATTCTCTGTCCGTCGTGACGGAAGTGCAGAACGGACCGTCGTAGGCACGACGGACCATCACAGGTTGCGTAATCCCAGTCTGGGTCAAATTTCTGGGTAAGTTTTAAAGGGGAGTTTTGGACTATTCTTGCTATAATTATAAATTTTAGTGGGTCAATGTTAAAAACTCAAATCCTTGGGGGTGTAAAGGAGATGACCTTGAGTTACTTAGTGGGTGGTTTCCTCATCTTTTATACCTAATTATATGCTAAATTAGGGAAAAGAGAGAGAGTTTGGGAGAAGAAAAAATAGAGAGAATAAGGAGAAGAGAGGAACGATCTATAGAAGCTTGAGAGATTGCTTGCTTGATCAAGAATCCTTGGTGAAGGTAGGTTATGGTTTGATACTATTCGTAGTAAACTCTTAATAGTGAATGATATGTATTGGTAGTATTGTAAACCCTTCTATATGCTTAATCTTATGCTTGCATGAATGTGATTATGTGATTGTGATAAAATAAGCTTAATGAAGCTTTGAATCCAAAATCTTGAAGAAACCCTAATTCACCATGAGATTGATGATGCCTTGGTATAAAAGAAGGCTTGATGAATTGATAGAATGATATTAGGGGATCGGAGTGTCACGTTCCGACACATAGTATTAAGGGATCGGGTGTCACGAACCGACACGTAGAATTAGGGGATCGGAGTGTCACGTTCCGACACATAGTATTAGGGGATCGGAGTGTCACGTACCGACACAAGAGGAAGAAAGATAATGAATCTTGAGAGATGTTTATATACTCAATGTAATGAACCTAATTTCCCAAATGAGTGTGGTATTGAGGCTTGAGTCCTCATGGATGAACTTGGTAGTACTTATTGATGATTATAGTACTTGTTGCTACATGTTGAGTATTGTAGTTGATTTATGATATGAACTGATATATACTGTTTTCTATTTTGAGTTGGCCGATGATACCTACTCAGTACTTGTGTTTTGTACTGACCCCCTACTTGTTGTTCTTTCTTTGTTATTTGGGGAATGCAGCAAACGTACCGTCGTCTTCAACTCAGCAGCGATTCTAGCCAGTCTTCATTACACCGGATTTCAGGGTGAGCTAATGCTTCTAGCTTGGACTGGGCTCTTCTCTTCAATGTCTTGATGCTTGAACTTCCGGATGGACTAGCCTTTTATTTATTTTAGCTTCTTCGATACTTTTAGATTTGTAACTTGAGGATAGATGTTCTTGTGATGATGACTTCCAGATTTTGGGGATAATGAGTTTTAAGTCTTCCGCTTTGTATTTTTGTTCAATATGTTGGGGTTTTAGATTGGTTGGTTCGCTCACATAGTAGGATAAGTGTGGGTGCCACTCGCGGCTCGATTTTGGGTCGTGACAGTTTGATGTTTGGGTTTTAGTATTTTTGGCTCTGCTTTATGGTTTATTTTAGTGTTAAGGTTAGGGTAAATGTTAGGGTTAGGGTTAGAGTTAATGTTAGGGTTAGGGTTAGGGTTTAGGTTGTTTTTTATAATTTAGGGTTTGGGGTTAAGGATTTGAGTTGTAATATCTATGGTTTACTGTTTAATGTTAGGGTTTTTGTATTTTGGGCTTTGGGTTTAGGTTTTAGGTTTTAGGGTTAGGGTTAGGGATAGGGTTAGGGTTAGGGTTAGGGTTTATTTTTTATTTTTTATTTTTTTATTTGAACTACCCTTGGGATTTAGTTTAGTTTTTTTTTTAGGTTTTAGGTTTCGGGTTTAGGATTTTTGGTTTCAAATCAATGGTTTAGTGTTTAATATTTGGGTTTTCATATTATGGGCTTGGTTTTTCGGCGTACTAGCTTACGTTTAGGGTTAGGTTTAGGGTTAAGGTTTAGGATTATTTTAGGTTTTAGGATTTTATGTTTAAAATCTATGGTTTACTGTTTAATGTTTGAGTTTTTGTATTTTTACCTAAGGGATTTTTTTTGGACTTAGAGTTTAGGGTTTAGGGTATACGGTCATGGTTAGGATTAGGGTTTAGTGTTTTTTGGGTTTAGTGTTTTTTGGGTTTTAGGTTCTAATGTTTAGTTTCAAGGTTTTCGTATTTTGGACTTAAGGTTTTTTTGGACTAAATGTTTATGGTTTACGGTTAAGGGTTAGGCTTAGGGTTAGGGTGTATTTTTTTTTTTAGGTTTTATGGTTCGGGGTTTAACATTTGAACTTAAAATCTATGGTTTAGTATTTCATGTTTTGGTTTTGGTATTTTGGGATTGGGGTTTAGGGTTTATGGCAGGGTTAGGGTTAGGGTTAATGTTAGGTTTAGGTTTAGGGTTTAGGTTATTTTTTAGTTTTTAGGGTTTGGGGTTAAGGATTTGAGTTATTATATCTATGGTTTAGTGTTTAATATTAGAGTTTCTGAATTTTTGGCTTTGTATTTAGGGTTTAGGGTTTAGGGTTTGGGTTAAGGATAGGGTTAGAGTTAGGGTTCGTGTTAGGGATAGGTTTAGGGTTAGGGTTTAGTTTTTTTTACATTTTAGGTTTTGGGGTTTCGGATTTTTGGCTAAAATCTGTGATTTAGTTTGTTAAGTTTTGGTTTTGGTATTTTGGGCTTGGGGTATCGGGTCAATGGTTTAGGGTTAGGGTTAGGGTTAAGGTTTGGCTTACGGTTAGGGTTAGGGTTTAGGTTTTTTAGGTATTAGGGTTTGTGGTTTAGGATTTGAGGTTTAATATCAATGGTTTAGTGTTTAATTTTTGGGTTTTGGTATTTTGTGCTTGGGGTTTAGGGTTTATGGTAGGGTTAGGGTTAGGGTAAATATTAGTGTTAGGGTTACAGTTTAGGTTGTTTTATAGGTTTTAAGGTTTGGGGTTTTGAGTTATAATATCTATGGTTTAGTGTTTAATGTTAGGGTTTTGGTATTTAATGCTTTGGGTTTTGGGTTTAGGGTTAAGGGTTAGGGATAGGGATAGGTTAGGGTTAGAGTTTGTGTTAGGTATATGTTAGGGTTAAAGTTTAGCTTTGTTGTAAGGTTTAAGTTATCGGGTTTTGGGATTTTTGGTTTCAAATCTATGGTTTAGTGTTTAATGTGTGGGTTTTCATATTTTGGGCTTGGGGTTTCAAGGTAATGGATTAGGGTTAGGGTTAGTTTTATTATTTTTTTTTTAGGTTTTTGGGTTCAGGGTTTAATATTAAGGTTTAAAATCTATCGTTTACTATCTAATGTTAATATTTTCGTATTTTGGACTTAGGGCTTTTGTTTTGGACTTATAGTTTAGGCTTTAGGGTTTAGGGTTAGAGTTAGGGTTAGGATTAGGGTTAGGGTGTAGGTTTTTCTAGGTTTTATTATTCAGGGTTTAGCATTTGAGGTTACTAATCTATTGTTTTGTATTTAATTTTTTGGTTTTTGGTATTTTGGGCTTAGGGTTTTGGGTTTAAGGTTTAGGTTTACGGTTAGGGTTAGGGTTAGGGTTTAGGATTTGAGGTTTAATATCAATGGTTTAGTGTTTGATGTTTGGGTTTTAGTATTTTTGGCTCTGCTTTATGGTTTATTGTAGTGTTAATGTTAGGGTAAATGTTAGGGTTAGGGTTAGAGTTAATGTTAGGGTTAGGGTTAGGGTTTAGGTTGTTTTTTATAATTTAGGGTTTGGGGTTAAGGATTTGAGTTGTAATATCTATGGTTTACTGTTTAATGTTAGGGTTTTGGTATTTTGGGCTTTGGGTTTAGTTTTAGGTTTAGGGTTAGGGATAGGGTTAGGGTTAGGGTTTAGTTTTTTTTTAGGTTTTAGGTTTTGGGGTTTAGGATTTTTAGTTTCAAATCTACGGTTTAGTGCTTAATATTTGGGTTTTCGTATTATGGGCTTGGGGTTTCAGCGTACTAGTTTACGTTTAGGGTTAGGGTTAGGTTTAAGGTTTAGTATTATTTTAGGTTTTAGGATTTTAGGTTTAAAATCTATTGTTTACTGTTTAATGTTTGAGTTTTTGTATTTTGACCTAAGGGATTTTTTTTGGACTTAGAGTTTAGGGTTTAGGGTATACGGTCAGGGTTAGGATTAGGGTTTAGTGTTTTTTGGATTTTAGGTTGTAATGTTTAGTTTCTGGTTTTTCGTATTTTGGACTTAAGTTTTTTTTGGACTAAGTGTTTAGGGTTTACGGTTAAGGGTTAGGGTTAGGGTTAGCATTAGGGTTAGGGTGTAGTTTCTTTTTTAGGTTTTATGGTTCAGGGTTTAACATTTGAACTTAAAATCTATGGTTTAGTATTTCATGTTTTGGTTTTGGTATTTTGGGCTTGGGGTTTAGGGTTTATGGCAGCGTTAGGGTTAGAGTTAATGTTAGGTTTAGGGTTAGGGTTTAGGTTGTTTTTTAGTTTTTAGGGTTTGGGGTTAAGGATTTGAGTTATAATATCTATGGTTTAGTGTTTAATGTTAGGGTTTTTGTATTTTTGGCTTTGTATTTAGGGTTTAGGGTTTAGGGTTTGGTTAAGGATAGGCTTAGGGTTAGGGTTAGGGTTAGGGTTTAGTTTTTCTTACATTTTAGGTTTTGGGGTTTAGGATTTTTTGCTAAAATCTGTGATTTAGTTTGTAATGTTTGGGTTTTGGTATTTTGGGCTTGGGGTATCGGGTCAATGGTTTAGGTTTAGGGTTTGGGTTAAGGTTTGGGTTAGGGTTAAGGTTAGGGTTTAGTGTTTTTAGGTATTAGGGTTTGTGGTTTAGGATTTGAGGTTTAAAATCTATGGTTTAGTGTTTAATGATTAGGTTTTCATATTTTGGACTTAGGGTTTAGGTTTTATGGTTAGGGTTAGGGTTAGGGCTAGGGTTTTGGTTTTTTAGGTTTTTTGGGTTTAGGGTTTAGGATTTGAGGTTTAATATCAATGGTTTAGTGTTTAATGTTTGGGCTTTGGTATTTTGGGCTTGGGGTTAGGGTTAGGGTTAGGGTTAATGTTAAGGTTAGAGTTTAGGTTGTTTTATAGGTCTTAGCGTTTGGGGTTAAGGATATGAATTATCATATCTATTGTTTCGTGTATAATGCTAGGGTTTTGGTATTTTGGGTGTTAGGTTTAGGGATTAGGGTTTAGGGTTAGGATTAAGGATAGGGTTAGGGTTAGGGTTAGGGTTAGGCATAGGGTTAGGGTTAGGGTTCAGGATTTTTTTATTAGGTTTAAGATTTTGGGGTTTTGTTTTTATTGGTTTAAAATCTATGATTTAGTGTTTAATGTTTGGATTTTGGTATTTTGGGCTTGGGGTTTCAGGTTAATTGTTTAGAGTTAGTCTTAGGGTTAAGGTTAGTGTTTTGGTTAGGGTTTAGGTATTCTTTAGATTTTAGGGTTTGTGGTTTCGGATTTGAGGTTTATAATCTATGCTTTAGTGTTTAATGTTTGGGTTTTCGTATTATGGACTTAGTTTTTTTTTTAGACTTACCATTTAGGGTTTAGGGTTTAGTCTTAGAGTTAGGGTTAAGATTAAGGTTAGGGTGTAGTTTTTTTTTTTGGTTTTATGGTTTAGGTTTAGCATTTGTGGTTTAAAATATATGGTTTAATATTTAATGTTTTGGTTTTGGTACTTTTGGCTTAGGGTTTCAGGTTTATTGGTTAGGGTTAGGGTTAGGGTTAAAGTTATGGTAAGGGTAAGGGTTAGTGTATTGGTTGTTTTTAGGTTTTTAGGTTTAGGGTTTAGGTTTTGAGGTTTAATATCAATGGTTTAGTGATTAATTTTTGGGTTTTGGTATTTTGGGTTTGGGGTTTAGGGTTTATGGTAGGGTTAGGATTAGGGTAAATATTAGTGTTAGGGTTAGAGTTTAGGTTGTTTAATAGGTTTTAAGGTTTGGGGTTTTGAGTTGTAATATCTATGGTTTAGTGTTTAATGTTAGGGTTTTGGTATTGAATGTTTTGGGTTTAGGGTTTAGGGTTAAGGGTTAGGGTTAGGGATAGGGTTAGGGTTAGAGTTTGTGTTAGTGGTAGGTTAGGGTTACGGTTTAGTTTTTTTGTAAGGTTTAAGGTTTCGGGGTTTGGGATTTTTGGTTTCAAATTTATGGTTTAGTGTTTAATGTGTGGGTTTTCATATTTTGGGCTTTATTTTTATTTTGTTTTAGTTGAATTACCCTTGGAGGGGTAATTGCTGAGCGACACCCCCAGGCCTTAACATTAATAACAAAACAAATTACACGGAGGGGGGCATAAACCTAACCTCCAACCTATGATGGTTTGGAGTCAACTTTCCAAAATCAGAAGTCCACTCCTCCCCTTACACAAAAGATGAACCAAAAATACTAAGTATCTAGAAGAGAGGACTCCTCTCCATACATAGTTTCTAGGAAGCATAAACAAGGGAGACTCTCCCTTTACATTTGCAAAAATATAAAACTATACTAGCCTATTCAAAGAAGCTATAATTTTAATTTATAGCTAAGTTTAAAAGATAAATAAAATCACGGAGGTTCTTTAATTTTCTTGGTCTTCTTCCTCCTAAATCATGGCATTTCCAGTAAGTCCAGTTGATAGTATGCCCTTGCTTCCCTAGGTAATTATTGATGGATTAAATATATCTGAGGATTGGTTGTTTGATGGCGGTGTTTGGATAGTGCATCAGCAACCTTGTTTGCTTCTCTAAAAACGTGTTTGCATTTTAACTTCTGGGTTTGGTTGATCAGATTTTGCAGGCTGCCTAGCTAAGTTCTTAAGTTCCATTGAGGGGCTGTTTCTTGGTTTATCCACTCTACAATCAGCTGTGAATCAAGTTCCAATAAAATCTTACTGTAGCCAAGCTCAAATGCCCAAGTCAAACCAAAAATGGCTGCCTCAATCTCTGCTTTATTGTTTGTTCCTTCACCAAGAGTTGTCGCGAAGATATTATGGGCTTGGAGTTTCAAGGTAATGGTTTAGGGTTAGGGTTAGGGTTGGGTTAAGGTTAGGATTAGGGTTAGGGTTATTTTTTTTTTTAGGTCTTTGGGTTTAGGGTTTAAGATTTAATGTTTAAAATCAATGGTCTAATGTTAAGAATTTTGTATTTTGGACTTACAGATTTTGTTTTTAGACTTATAGTTTAGGCTTTAGGGTTTAGGGTTGGAGTTAGGGTTAGGATTAGGGTTAGTGTGTAGGTTTTTTTAGGTTTTATTGTTCAGGGTTTAGCATTTGAGGTTTCTAATCTATTGTTTAGTATTTAATGTTTAGGTTTTTGGTATTTTGGGCTTAGGGTTTTGGGTTTATCGTTTAGGTTTACGGTTAGGGTTAGGGTTTAGGATTTGAGGTTTAATATCAATGGTTTAGTGTTTGCTGTTTGGGTTTTGGTATTTTTGGCTCTAGTTTATGGTTTATTGTAGTGTTAAGCTTAGGGTAAATGTTAGCATTAGGGTTAGAGTTTAGGTTGTTTCTTAGAATTTAGGGTTTGGGGTTAAGGATTTGAGTTGTAATATCTATGGTTTACTATTTAGTGTTACGCTTTTGGTATTTTGGGCTTTTGGTTTAGGGTTTAGTTCTAAGGTTTAGGGTTAGGGTTAGGGTTTAGGGTTTTTTTAGGTTTTAGATTTCGGGGTTTAGGATTTTTTGTTTCACATCTATGGTTTAGTGTTTAATATTTGGGTTTTCGTATAATGGGCTTGGGGTTTCGGGGTACTAGTTTACGGTTAGGGTTAGGGTTAGGGTTAAGGTTTAGGATTATTTTAGGTTTTAGGATTTGTAGTTTAGGATTTGAGGTTTAAAATCTATGGTTTAGTGTTTAATGTTTGAGTTTTTGTATTTTGACCTAAGGGATTTTTTTGGACTTAGAGTTTATGGTTTAGGTTTTACGGTCAGGGTTAGGATTAGGGTTTAGTGTTTTTTCGGTTTTAGGGTTTGTGTTTTAGGATTTAATGTTTAGTTTCTCGGTTTTCGTATTTTGGACTTAAGGTTTTTTTGGACTAAGTGTTTAGGGTTTATGATTGAGGGTTAAGGTAGGATTAGGGTTAGGGTGTAGTTTTTTTTTAGGTTTTATGGTTCAGGTTTAACATTTATGTTAAAATCTATGGTTTAGTATTTCATGTTTGGGTTTTGGTATTTTGGGCTTGGGGTTTAGGGTTTATGGCAGGGTTAAGGTTAGGGTTAATGTTATGGTTAGGGTTAGGGTTTAGGTTGTTTTTTAGTTTTTAGGGTTTGGGTTAAGGATTTGAGTTATAATATCTATGGTTTAGTGTTTAATGTTAGGGGTTTCGTATTTTTGGATTTGTATTTAGGGTTAGGGTTTAGGGTTTGGGTTAAGGATAGGGTTAGGGTTAGGGTTTAGTATTTCTTTACGTTTTAGGTTTTGGGGTTTAGGATTTTTGGTCTAAAATCTATGATTTAGTTTGTAATGTTTGGGTCTTGGTATTTTGGGCTTGGCGTATCGGGTCAATGGTTTAGGTTTAGGTTTAGTGTTAGGGTTAGAATTAGGGTTTAGGTTCTTTAAGGTATTAGGGTTTGTGGTTTAGGATTTGAGGTTTATATTCTATGGTTTAGTGTTTAATGATTAGGTTTTCGTATTTTGGACTTAGGGTTTAGGGTTTAGGGTTAGGGCTAGGGTTTTGGTTTTTTAGGTTTTTTGGGTTTAGGGTTTAGGATTTCAGGTTTAATATCAATGGTTTAAGGTTTAATGTTTGGGCTTTGATATTTTTGTCTTGGGGTTTAGGGTTAGGGTTAGGGTTATTGTTAGGGTTAGGGTTTAGGTTGTTTTATAAGTTTTAGCGTTTGGGGTTAAGGATTTGAGTTATCATATCTATGGTTTCGTGTATAATGTTAGGGTTTTGGTATTTTGGGTTTTGCGTTTACGATTAAGGGTTTAGGGTTAGGATTAAGGTTAGGGTTAGGGTTAGGGTTAGGGATAGGGTTAGGTTTAGTGTTTAGAATTTTTTATTAGGTTTAGGTTTTGGGATTTTGAATTTTTGGTTTAAAATCTATGATTTAGTGTTTAATGTTTGGATTTTGGTATTTTGGGCTTGGGGTTTTGGGTTAATGGTTTACGGTTAGGTTTAGGGTTAAGGTTAGGGTTAGGGCTTTTGTTAGGGTTTAGTTTTTTTTTTAGGTTTTAGGGTTTGTGGTTTAGGATTTGAGGTTTATATTCAATGGTTTAGTGTATAATGTTTGGGTTTTTGTATTTTGGACTTAGGTGTTTTTTAGACTTACGGTTTAGGGTTTAGGGTTTAGGATTAGGGTTAGGGTTAGGATTAGGGTTAGGGTGTAGTTTTTTTTGGTTTTACGGTTCAGGTTTAGCATTGGTGGTTTAAAATCTATGGTTTAATATTTAATGTTGTGGTTTTGGTATTTTGGGCTTAGGGTTTCGGGTTTATGGTTTATGGTTAGGGTAAGGGTTGAGGTTAGGGTCAGGGTCAGGGTTAGTGTTTTGGGTTTTTTAGGTTTAGGGTTTAGGATTTGAGGTTTAATATTATAACGCCCCAAAATGAACTAAGGTGAACTAGAGCCTCATGATTGTTTCTTGAGTTGACTTTAAGTTAAACAGAGTTAGTTTAGTGTCCTTAGGCAGTGAGCTTAGTCTCGTGAAGTCTGGAGGTCAAATGACCAAGAACGTCCAAGGCATTCGAAAGATATGCCTTGAGTCGACCTTGTACGTCTAGACGAGTTTCATCGAGTTTTATGTGTTAGTTTTAGATGAAATTCATGTGAGAGGTGTTAAAGTTATAGATTATCATATTTGTGTTGGAAACGTCTGGGAAATTATCCAAGGAACATCAAAGGGTCCTTGAGGAAGGACCCAAAACCTGGTAAGTAGGCTGTCTCAGGCAACCTTGGCGACGGAGTAGTCAACGGCCAGTCATGGCTGTGATGCCCCGTCACAAGGTTCCGTCGTGGGGGACTTGTTCAAGGGTGTGGAGGGGACCCTTGGCAAGCCTCTGAAGTTTGCAACGGATGGTCAGGACGGGCCGTTGCACCCGTGATGCCCCGTCACAAGCAGGTCGTCGCAAGCCTTGTCCCTGTGCGCAGATTTTTCTGCCAAGTCAGGGGTGAATTTGTAACGGTTTGTTAAGGTATTTTTAGGTTATATTAAATGAATTTTAAACCCTAGACCTAGACAAGACCCCCTCACTTCAACATTCAAACTCTCTCTCTAAAAAGAAAACCCTCTCAAGTCACCATTGAAGCCAAAGCTAAAGAAGGGAAAGGAGGGCTGCTTTGGACTTGTTTATTCATTAAAATTAGTGGGTTTCCTTCTCTTAAAGGTATGGTATCCATTCTTGAATATCTTTTCATTCAAGAAGCCAATTTCCAAAATGGTTTTCAAAAGGGTTTCTAAACTCAATCTTCTTCTAACTTTGATTTCTAGTATAGGTCTTCTTGTATTTAAGTTGTAATGGTTTAAATGTATTTATTTTTGTTTGAATTGATGATTTTGATGTTAAAAACTCCATGAAACTCTTGTATATGCATACTTCAACTTTTGACTTAAAAATGGGTTATGTAGCATGATTTGAGTAGGGTATGAACTTGGGTCTTCTTGTATTTGTCATGTTGGTGTAGCTACTACCCTAAGGGCTTTAATATGGTGAAATATTGATAAATTGATTATGGGTGATGATGGTTTGATTTGTTGATGAGTTGCTCTCATTGTATATTTCTTATTATGAATTGCTATTTGAGTGGTATGGTCCACCTTATGGGTGGCGGTGCTAAATGATGAACTTGATGTTATTTAGTATGTTTGAGTATGTAACCTTGAAGTATAATATGTGAAATGAAGATATATATATATTGGAAATGGATCTTATATTGTGTTTGATGTAGCTTGTATTGCATGTTTGACCTAGTTTATGTCTAAATGAAGTGTATGATTATGAGAAGCATGTAGAGTGTGTAACTCGATGAATTAAGGTTAAAGTATGTGTAGAACTTGATGATAATGAAGCGATGCTTATATGCAAGGTGTGCACATGTACACACACACACTCTTTTAAGATTTGTATTATGCCAAGTTGAAGAAAAAGGGGAATTTTGAGGTGGACACACTTGGTGAGTTGAGATGTAGTGTCTAGTAGAAACCTCTCCATTCCTAGTGAGCTTTCTAAGATAGACTATTATATTGAGAAATCCGTGGGGAGTTATGCCTAGCACCGAGAGGATATGAAGGGGAGGTGGATTGCACTTCGTGAGTTGAGATGTTGTAATCCAAAGTACCTTTTGAGATGAGTACTCCTCGTTAGTAGAGAGTGAGTTACTTAGTAGCAATCTCCTTATCCCTTAACTATGTGCCCGCATAGGTGTAGCTATTGGAAAAGCCATGTAAACGCTAAGAAGCATGACCTTACACTAGGCAAGTAAGGATCCCTCATCCGATAGGGGTTAATATCGGGATTCCATGTCTAGCTCTCATGGTCTTTGTCGGTTAAGCTAACTCCCACAAAAGAATTGATTTGAAACTAATTATCTTCTACATTTTTAAATTTATGTATGTATGTCGTGAAGTGCTCAATCCACATTAGTTATCGAGTAGGAGCATTGAGTTGGAGTAGTAGTATGAAATGCTATTCTCACATTGCACTTGGTGTGACCTATACCTATTATGGGAGAAGAGTACATTCATGAAATCCGTGTGAATGAGTACTATGGTGTAGTGTTATGGATGATTATTGTGGAGTACTTGAGTAAATGGAATCCATTAGGAGTACTAAGTCGGTGTGGTAGTATGGGATGCTACTCTCACATTGCACTTGGTATGACCTATGTTTCCATAAGTGTTTTGCATATGTTAGCCAAGGGCGTGGATTTGATTTCCAATGAAGTAAGCCTAAGATTTGGTAGTTTTAAGGGTCGCTTTGGTGTGCTTTGAAGGGAGGTGTAATGAAAATCCCTTCTTAGCTCACTTTAGGGAGTTTTAGGATAACCTTGGGTTAGGGTAACTTCAAAGGAAAAAGAGTTCATATGACTTGGACTGTGCCATTCACTGTAAGGTCTTCATTGTAAGAATCCAATATATTCACTATGATGCTTTATTCAATTGTCATTGTAAGTTTAGTAAGTTCATTGAAATGTTCCTTTTGATTACTCTAAGTTTTGGTAAAGTTGCCATAAAGTGTTAATTGTCGATTCTTATGTTGGTTTGTTTCTAGATTCATGAATATTGCTTTAGATTGCATTAAAAGTTATTTTTACTAAAATGTCCCTTTTCGTATGTGTTTTCATATACCATACTTAGTACATTGTTGTACTAACCCCATACTTTTATATACCTTATGAGTATATGTTGGAAGACTTTTTGGAGGATCGGAGTTGAAGCTTGGGAATTCTATCTCTCAAGAATTGGGTATGTCCTCATATATTCGAGGATATAGTTTTATGTTTCTTAGTTTATTAATTAAGACTTAAAAATGTATTTACTTTTATTGTAAAGGGCCGTTTCCCTAAGTTTCCAAGTTGTGTCTTTAAGTTGGCTTATGACAATAAGATTTCCTAGTATTTATGAAAAGTCTCCTTTTATTAGTATTATCGTGAAAAGTGTTAATTCCGCACTACTTTTCATGCTTTATGTTATGTATGCGAGTTAGAGGGCTTGTACGAGACCCCAAAGGGGTCAATTACGCCCGGTCAAGATTGGAAGGTTTCCCTAACTTTTAGGGGGTGCTTTCGGGTCGTGTCATTCTTGGTATCAGAGCATAAGATTTTGGGAAATAGTTTAAGGTCTAAAAGTCTCACAAGCCACATCTAGTAGTATCTTGGTCATTGGTGTGAGTCGCGACACATCCATGGACAAGAGGCTATACGATGCTAGAAGTTTCACTTTCTTCTCTATTCTAGTATCGTTCCTTAGAGTTGAGTATATAAGGTGTCTTTTCTCAACCTCTTCTTTTTGTATTTTTAGGACATGAATACGAGGAGATCGACCACTACAAGGGAGGAGGGAGGTGTACCAAATGAGAGAGTCTTTCCCCGTGTTGACCAAGTTCCTATTGTTGGCTTAGAGGAGGAAAATGTGGAGGTTCCTCTTCAAGAACCTCAAGTGCCTCCGGAACCTCAAGGACCTCAAGTGCCACCTATGCCTTAAGCTCCTTTTGTTGAGGGTGATATGACTAATGCGGAGTTGAGGGATGCCCTAATGAACTTGACCCAACTCATGACGGCTCAAGCTCAAGTTGTCAACAATCACTTTGTGGGCCAAGCTAACCTAGGAGATAGGCCCCAACCAAATCCTAGTACTCCCGCTTCTAGGATTCGGGATTTCATGAGGATGAACCCTCCTACTTTTCATGGCACTAAGGTGGATGAAGATCCACAAGACTTCATAGATGAGGTTTTCAAGGTGGTAGATGCTATGGGTGTGACCCCTAGGGAGAAAGAGGAATTGCCCGCTTACCAACTTAAGGATGATGCTCAAGTGTGGTATGAGCAATGGAGGGGTGAGAGACCCTTAGAAAGAGGACCGGTTGATTGGGAGGAATTTAAAGAGGCTTTCCTAGATAGATTCTTTCCTTTAGAGTGGAGGGAGAAGAGGATGGTAGAATTCATGAACCTCCGTCAAGGGGGAATGAGTGTGCAAGAGTACTCTCTCAAATTCACCCAACTCTCTAAGTATGCCCCAACCATGGTAGCCAACCCTAGGTCTAGGATGAACAGGTTTGTGATGGGCGTGTCTAGCTTGGTGGAAAAAGAGTGTCGTACGGCTATGCTTCTTAATGACATGTATATCTCTAGGCTCATGGTTTATGCGCAACAAATTGAGGAGTCAAAAATTAGGGAGATAAGGCAAGAGGGTAAGAGACCTAGGCCGGATGATTCTAGTCACCAAAGTCCTAAGAAGAGGTTTTATCCCCAATATTCTTCTATTTGAAACAAGGATAGGGCTCCAAATCAATCTTCTCAAGGTGGTGGTCATTCCTATGAAAGGGCTAGGTGCCCTACTTGTGGCAAGCAACATGGGGGTAAGTGTCTTGACGGAACGGATGGTTGTTTTGCGTTTGGTAATAAAGATCACAAGATGAGGGACTGCCCAAACCTTAAATCAAGGGGGAGAGATGTCAATCAAGCTTCCCTAGATCCTAATGCTCCCAAGAAGAACCCTTCCTATGGGATGGGGGCTAGAAAGGATAGTTAATCCGGATTGATGGTTTTGGTAAGTCTCAACTCTTTGTTATCGTTGCTTTTGTGTTATGATATGAGTTTATATGGTTATATAGTTTATATGATCATGTCATCTTGATAAATTGCTCAAAGAGTGGAATTTTGAAAGTTTTGTATGTTTGACAGTGTTACAGTGAATGTTCTCTATGAAAAATTTGCAATTTGAGAAAAATTTGCCTTGCCTTAATTGAAGTTTAAATATGTGCAACATTGTTGTATATGAGCATGTTTAATGTTGGAGAAGGTAGTTCCTCCATAAAAGAAGTTTAAGGTTGAGTTTTGACTTTGTGAGTTTGGCAAAAGTTGTCTATGTTGATAAGTGTTGAAAGTGTGAAATGATGTTCCTTGCTAATTTATGCTTTGATTGTTGATGTTTTGATCATGATCTAAGTGAATTATATGATGCTAAGAGAGTCCTTGTTGTTCTTAAAAATTTAAGTGTCATTCGAGGACGAATCTTATTACAAGTGGTGGAGAATATAACGCCCCAAAATGAACTAAGGTGAACTAGAGCCTCATGATTTTTTCTTGAGTTGACTTTAAGATAAATGGAGTTAGTTTTGTGTCCTTATGCAGTGTGCAAAGTTTTGTGAAGTTTGGAGGTCAAACGACCAAGAACGTCCAAGGCATTCAAAAGATATGCCTTGAGTCGACCTTGTACGTCTAGACGAGTTTCGTCGAGTTTTATGTGTTAGTTTTGGATGAAATTCATGTGAGAGGTTCTAAACTTATCGATGATCATATTTTTATTGGAAACGTCCGGGAAATTATCCCCAAGGACCATCGAAGGGTCCTTGAGGAAGTACCCAAAACCTGGTAAGCAGGCTGTCCCAGGCAGCCTTGGCGACGGAGCAGTCGACGGCCAGTCATGGCTGTGACTCCATGTCACAAGGTTCCGTCGTGGGGGACTTGTTCAAGGGTGTGTAGGGGACCCTTGGGAAGCCTCTAAAGTTTGCAATGGATGGTCAGGACGGGTAGTTGCACCCGTGACGCCCCGTCACAATCAGGTCATCGCAAGCCTTGTCCCTATGCGCATATTTTTCTGCCAAGTCAGGGGTGAATTTGTAAATTCACCCCACGTCTAAATAAGAGTTTGGACGGTTTTTTAAGGGATTTTTAAATTATATTAAATGAATTTTAAACCCTATACCTAGACAAGACCCCATCACTTCAACATTCAAACTCTCTCTCTAAAAAGAAAACCCTCTCAAGTCACCATTGAAGCCAAGGCTCAAGGAGGGAAGGAGGGCTGCTTTGTACTTGTTTATTCATCAAACTTTGTGGGTTTCCTTCTCTTAGAGGTATGGTATCCATTCTTGAATATCTTTTCATTCAAGAAGCCAATTTCCGAAATGGTTTTCAAAAGGGTTTCTAAACTCAATTTTCTTCTAACTTTGATTTCTAGTATGGGTCTTCTTGTATTTAAGTTCTAATGGTTTAAATGTATTTATCTTGGTTTGAATTGATGATTTTGATGTTAAAAACTACATGAAACTCTTGTATATGCATACTTCAACTTTTGACTTAAAAATGGGTTATGTGAGCATTATTTGAGTAGGGTATGAACTTGGGTCTTCTTGTATTTGTCATGTTGGTGTATCTACTGCCCTAAGGGCTTTAATATGGTGAAATATTGATAAATTGCTTATGGGTGATGATGGTTTGATTTGTTGATGAGTTGCTCTCATTGTATATTTCTTATTATGAATTGCTATTTGAGTGGTATGGTCCACCTTATGGGTGGCGGTGCTAAATGATGAACTTGATGTAATTCAGTATATTTTGAGTATGTAACCTTGAAGGTCTAATATGTGAAATGAAGATATATATATATTGGAAATGGATCTTGTATTTTGTTTGATGTAGCTTGTATTGCATGTTTGACCTAGTTTATGTCTAAATGAAGTGTATGATTATGAGAAGCATGTAGAGTGTGTAACTCGATGAATTAAAGTTAAAGTATGTGTAGAACTTGATGATAATGAAGCAATGCTTATATGCAAGGTGTGCACATGTACACACACACACTCTTTTAAGATTTGTATTATGCCAAGTTGAGCAAAAAGGGGAATTTTGAGGTGGACACACTTGGTGAGTTGAGATGTAGTGTCTAGTAGAAACCTCTCCATTCCTAGTGAGCTTTCTAAGATAGACTATTATATTGAGAAATCCGTGGGGAGTTATGCCTAGCACCGAGAGGATATGAAGGGGAGGTGGATTGCACTTCGTGAGTTGAGATGTTGTAATCCAAAGTACCTTTTGAGATGAGTACTCCTCTTTAGTAGAGAGTGAGTTACTTAGTAGCTTCTTAGTTTATTAATTAAGACTTAAAAATGTATTTACTTTTATTGTAAAGGGCCGTGTCCCTAAGTTTCCAAGTTGTGTCTTTAAGTTGGCTTGTGACGACAAGATTTCCTAGTATTTATGAAAAGACTCCTTTTATTAGTATTATCATGAAAAGTTTTAATTCCGCACTACTTTTCATGCTTTATATTATGAATGCTAGTTAGAGGGCTTGTACGAGACCCCAAAGGGGTTAAGTACGCCCGGTCATGATTCGAAGGTTTCCCTAACTTTTAGGGGGTGCTTTCGGGTCGTGACAAATATCATTGGTTTAGTGTTTAATATTTGGGTGTTGGTATTTTGGGCTTGGGGTTTAGGGTTTATTGTAGGGTTAGGGTTAGAGTTTAGGTTGTTTTTTATGTTTTAAGGTTTGGGGTTTTGAGTTGTGATATTAATGGTTTAGTGTTTAATGTTAGGGTTTTGGTATTTAAGGATTTGGGTTTAGGGTTTAGGGGTTAGTGTTATGGATAGGGTTAGGGTTAGGGTTCTTGTTAGGTATAGGGTTAGGGTTAGTTTTTTTTTATGGTTTTAGATTTTGGGGATTAGGATTTTTGGTTTCAAATCTATGGTTTAGTGTTTAATGTGTGGGTTTTCATATTTTGGGCTTGGGGATTCAAGTTAATGGTTTAGGATTAGTGTCAGGGTTAGTGTTAGCGTTAGAATTAGGGTTAGTGTTTTGTTTTTTTGTAGGTTTTTGGGTTAAGGGTTTAGGATTTGATGTTTAAAATCTATGATTTAGTGTCTAATGTATGGATTTTCGTATTTTGGACTTAGGGATTTTTTTTTGTGTGTACTTATAATATAGGGTTTAGGGTTTAGGGTTAGGTTTAAGGTTAGGATTAGGGTTAGGGTGTATTTTTTTTTGTTTTATGGTTCATGTTTAGCATTTGTGGTTTAAAATATATGCTTTAGTATTTAATGTTTGAGTTTGGTATTTTGGGCTTAGGGTTTTGGGTTTATGGTTTATGGTTAGGGTTAGAGTTAAGGTTAGGGTTAGGGTTAGGGTTCGATTTTTTTTTTTTATGTTTTTCAGTTTAGGGTTTAGGATTTGAGGTTTAATATCAATGGTTTAGTGTTTAATGTTTGGGTTTTCGTATTTTGGACCTAGGGTTTTTAGACTTACGGTTTAAGGTTTAGGGTTTAGGGTTAGGGTTAGGGTGTAGTTTTTTTTTTTTTGGTTTTATGGTTCAGGTTTAGCATTTGTGGTTTAAAATCTATGATTTAATATTTAATATTTTGGTTTTGGTATTTTGGGCTTAGGGTTTTGGGTTTATGGTTTATGGTTAGGGTTAGGGTTAAGGTTAGGGTTAGGGTAAGGGTTAAGGTTAGGGTAAATTTTAGGGTTAGGTTTGAGTTTAGGTTGTTTTTATGTTTTATGGTTTGGAGTTTTGAGTTGTAATATCTATGGTCTACTGATTAATGTTAGGGTTTCTGTATTTAAGGCTTTGGGTTTAGGGTTTAGGGTTAAGGTTAATGTTAGGGTTAGGGTTAGGGTTAGGGTTTTGTTTTTTTGTAGGTTTTAGGTTTATGGGCTTAGGATTTGAGGTTTTAAATCTATGGTTTAGTGTCTAATGTTTGGATTTTCATATTTTGGACTTAGGGATTTTTTATCTTTTTTTTGTGGACTTATAGTATAGGGTTTAGGGTTAGGGTTAGGGTGTAGTTTTTTTTTTTTTTTTTGTTTTTGGTTGAAAATTTGTTGTTTAAAATCTATGGTTTAGTGTTTAATGTTTGAGTTTTGGTATTTTGGGGTTAGGGTTGTGGGTTTATGGTTTAGGGTTAGGGTTAGGGTTATTTTTTTTTTTTTTATGTTTTTCAGTTTAGGGTTTAGGATTTGAGGTTTAATGTCAATGGTTTAGTGTTTAATGTTCGGATTTTTGTATTTTTGACTTAGGTTTTTTTAGACTTACGGTTGAGGGTTTAGGGTTTAGGCTTAGGGTTAGGGTTAGGATTAGGGTTAGGGTGTAGTTTTCTTTTTGGTTTTATGGTTCAGGTTTAGCATTTGTGGTTTAAAATTTCTGGTTTAATTTTTAATGTTTTGGTTTTTGTATTTTTGGCTTAGTGTGTCGGGTTTATGGTTTATGGTTATAGTAAGGGTTAAGGTTAGGGTCAGGGTAAGGGTTAGTTTTTTTTTTTTTTTTTTTTATGTTTTTAATTTTTAGTGTTTAGGATTTGAGGTTTAATATTAATTGTTTAGTGTTTAATATTTGAATTTTGGTATTTTGGGCTTGGGGTTTAGGGTTTATGGTAGGGTTAGTGTTAGGGTAAATGTTAGGGTTAGGGTTCGAGTTTAGGTTGCTTTTTAGGTTTAATGGTTTGGGGTTTTGAGTTGTAATATCTATACTTTAGTGTTTAATGTTAGGATTTTGGTATTTAAGGGTTTGGGTTTAAGGTTTAGGGTTACAGGCTAGCGTTAGTGAAAGGGTTAGGGTTAGGTTTCTTGTTAGGGATAGGTTTCTTGTTAGGGATAGGGTTAGGGTTAGGGTTAAGGTTAAGGTTTTGTGTTTTAGTAGGTTTTTGGGTTTAGGGTTTAGGATTTGAGATTTAAAATCTATTGTTTAGAGTATAATGTTTTGATTTTTATATTTTGGACTTAGGGATTTTTTTTTTTTTTTTGTGGACTTATAATTTAGGGTTTAGGGTTTAGGGTTAAGGTTAGGGTTAGGATTAGGGTTAGGGTGTAGTTTTTTTTTAGGTTTTATGGTTCAGGGTTTAGCATTTGAGGTTTATGATTTAAGGTTAGGTTTAGAGTTAAGGTTAGGGTTAGGGTTAGGGTTTTGGATTTTTTAGGTTTTTCGGTTTAGGGTTTAGGATTTGAGGTTTAACATCAATGGTTTAGTGTTTAATGTTTTGGTTTTGGTATTTTTCGCTCTATATTTAAGGTTAATGGTTTAAGTTTAGGGTTAGGGTTAAGGCTAGGTTTAGGTTTAGGGTTTAGTTTTTTTTAGTTTTTTGGGGTTAAGGGTGTAGGATTTGAGGTTTAAAATTTATGGTTTAGTGACTAAGGTTTGGATTTCTGTATTTTGGACATCGGAATTTTTGTTCTTTTTTTTTGTGGACTTATGGTTTAGGGTTTAGGGTTTAGGTTTAGGGTTAGGGTTAGGGTTAGGGTTTAGGTTTTTTTAAGGTTTTAGGTTTCATGGTTTAGGATTTTTTGTTTCAAATCTATGATTTAGTGTTTAATGTATGGGTTTTCATAATTTGGTCTTGGGGTTTAGGGTTAGGTTTAGGGTTAGGGTTAAGGTTAGGGTTAGGGTTTTGGGTTTTTATAGGTTTTTGGGTTTAGGGTGTAGGATTTGAGTTTTAAAATCTATGGTTCAGTGTCTAATGTTTGGATTTTCGTATTTTTGACATAGGGATGTTTATTCTTTTTTTTATGGACTTATAGTTTAGGGTTTAGGGTTTAGGGTTAGGGTTAGGGTTAGGGTTAGTAATAAGTTTAGGGTTAGGGTGTAGTTTTTTTTTAGATTTTATGGTTCAAGGTTAGTATTTGAGGTTTAAAATCTATGGTTTAATATTTAATTTTTGGGTTTTGGTATTTTGGGGTTAGGTTTTCGGGTTTATGGTTTATGGTTTATGGTTAGGGTTAGGGTTAAGGTTAGGGTTAGTGTTAGGGTTTTGATTTTTTTAGGTTTTTCGGTTTAGGGTTTAGGATTTGAGGTTTAATATCAATGATTTAGTGTATAATCTTTGGGTTTTGGTGTTTTTGGCTCTGGGTTTAGGGGTTATGGTAGGGTTAGGGTTTGGGTAAATATTAGGGTTAGGATTAGAGTTTAGGTTGCTTTTAGGTTTTAGGGTTTTGAATAAAGATTTGAGTTGAACTATCTATGGTTTAGTGTCTAATGTTAGGGTTTTGGTATTTTAGTCTTTGGGTTTAGGGTTTAGATTTAAGGGTTAGGGTTAGAGATAGGGTTAGGTTTATAGTTCGTGTTAGGGATAAGGTTAGGGTTAGGGTTAAGTTTTTTTTAAGGTTTTAGGTTTTGGGGTTTAGGATTTTTTGTTTCAAATCTACGGTGTAGTGTTTAATGTTTGGGTTTTCATATTTTGGTCTTGGGTTTATGGGAAATGATTAAGTGTTAGGGTTAGGGTTAAGGTGTAGGTTTATTCTATGTTTTAGGGTTTGTAGTTTAGGCTTTGAGGTTTCAAATCTATGGGTTAGTGTTTAATGTTTGAGTTTTCGTATTTTGAACTATGGGATTTTTTTGACTTAGAGTTAAGGGTTTAGGGTTTACGGTCAAGGTTAGGATTAGGGTTTAGGTTTTTTGGGTTTTAGAGGTTTGTGTTTTAGGATTTAACATTTAATTTCTGGGTTTTCGTATTTTGTACTTAAGGTTTTCTTGGACTAGAGTTTAGGGTTTACGGTTAAGGGTTAGGGTTAGGGTTAGGATTAGGGTTAGGGTGTAGTTTTTTTTTATGTTTTATGGTTCAAGGTTTAATATTTGAGGTTAAAATCTATGGTTTAGTATTTCATGTTGGGTTTTAATATTTTGGGCTTAGCTTTCTGGTTTATGGTATAGGGTTAGGGTTAGGGTTGAAGTTAGGGTTAGGGGTAGGGTTAAGGTTTTGGTTTTTATCAGGCTTTTGGATTTAGGGTTTAGGATTTGACGTTTAATATCAACGATTTTGGGTTTATTGGGTTTTGGTATTTTGGGCTTAGGGTTTAGGGTTTATGGCAAGGTTAGGGTTAGGGTTAATGTTTGGGTTAGGGTTAGGATTTAGGTTGTTTTTAAGGTTTTAGGGTTTGTCGTTAAGGATTTGAATTGTAATATCTATGATTTAGTGTATAATGTTAGGGTTTTTGTATTTTGGTCTTTGGGTTTTGGGTTAAGGGTTTAGGGTTAAGTTATGGATAGGGTTAGGGTTAGGGTTCGTGTTAGGGATAGTGTTAGGGTTAGAGTTTAGTTTTTTTATTTATTTTTTATGTTTTGTGGTTTAGGATTTTTGGTTTAAATTCTATGATTTAGTATTTAATGTTTGGGTTTTGGTATTTTGGGCTTGGAATATCGGGTTAATGGTTTAGGGTTAGGGTTTGGGTTTAGGTTTTTTTAGGTGTTAGGGTTTGTGGTTTAGAATTTGAGTTTTAAAATCTACGATTTAGTGTTTAATGATTGGGTTTTCGTATTTTGGACTTAGGGTTTAGGGTTTAGGGTTGGGATTAGGGTTAGGGTGTGTTCTTTTTAGGTTTTATGGTTTAGGGTTTAGCATTTAAGGTTTAAAATCTATGATTTAGTAATTAATGTTTTGGTTATTGTATTTTGGGCTTAGGGTTTCAAGTTTATGGTTTAGGGTTAAGGTTTGGTTTTTTTTAGGTTTTTGGGTTTAAGGTTTAGGATTTAAGATTTAATATCAATGGTTTAGTCTTTAATGTTTGGGTTTTGTATTTAGGGCTTGGGGTTCAGGGTTTATGTTAGGGTTAGGGTTAGTGTTTAGGTTGTTTTTTAGGTTTTAGGATTTGTGGTTAAGGATTTGAGTTATAATATTTATGGTTTAGTGTTTAATGTGTTAGAGTTTTGGTATTTTGGACTTTGGATTTAGGATTTAGGGTTTACGGTTAGGGTTAAGGATAGGGTTAGGGTTAGGGTTGTGTTAGGGATAGGGTTAGGGTTTGGGTTTAGAATTCTTTTTAGGTTTTAGCTTTTGGGATTTAGGATTTTTGGTTTAAAATATATGATTTAGTGTGTAATGTTTTGAATTTTATATTTTGGGCTTTAGGTTTCGTCTTAATGGTTTTGGGATAGGGTTAGGGTTAGGGTTAGGGTTTATTTTATTTTTTTAGGTTGTAAGGTTTGTGGTTTAGGATTGAGGTTTAAAATATATGGTTTAATGTATAATGTTTGGGTTTTCGTATTTTGGAATAAGTTTTTTTTTGGACTTTTGTTTTTACTTACGATTTAGGGTTTAGGGTTTAGGCTTAGGATTAGGTTTTGGATTAGTGTTAGGCTATAGTTTTTTTTTTATGTTTTATGGTTCAGGGTTTAACATTTAAGGTTTAAAATCTATGGTTTAATATTTAATGTTTTTGTTTTGGTATTTGGGCTTAGGTTTTCGGGTTTATGGTTCAGGGTTAGGGTTAGGGTTAATGTTAGGGTCCGAGTTAGGGTTAGTTTTTTTTTTTTTTTAGGTTTTTGCATTTAGGGTTTAGGAAATGAGGTTTAATATCAACGTTTTAGTGTTTAACGTTTGAGTTTTGGTAGTTTGGGCTTTGGTTTTAGGGTTTATGGTAGGACTAGGGTTAGGGTTAGGGTTTAGGCTGATTTTTAGTTTTTAGGGTTTGGGGTTAATGATTTGAGTTGTAATATCTATGGTTTAGTGTTTAATATTAGCTTTTTGGTATTTTGGGCTTTGGGTTTAGGGTTTATTTTTTTTTAGATTTTTAGGGTTTTGTGTTAAGGATTTGAGTTGTAATATCAATGGTTAAGTGTTGAATTTTAGAGTTTTGGTATTTTGGGCGTTGGGTTTAGGGTTTAGGGTTTAGGGTTAAGGTTAAGGATAGGGTTAGGGTTAGGTTTAGTTTTTTTTTTTTTTTTTAGGTTTTAGGTTTTGGGGTTCAGGATTTTTTGTTTAAAATCTATGGTTTAGTGTTTAATGTTTTGGTTTTTGTATTTTGGGCTTGGGATTTTGGGTTAATGGTTTAGGGTTAGGGTTAGGGTTATGTTTTGGGTTACGGTTAGGGTTTAGTTTTTTTTAGGTTTTAGGGTTTGAGAGTCCAATGTTGGTTTTCTTTTGTTGTCTGAGTTGTTGTTGAGGTAGGCTTCCAGGCTGTTTTTTGAGTTCCCTCCTCTTGTTGTATCTGATTTTTCTTCCTTTGTGTTTGCCACTCTTCCTCCTTTTGGTGAACATGTTGTTTTTGTTTGTTGCCTTCCTTATTATGTTGTTGTTGGTTCTCTGTAACTTATTTTCCTTTGCCGTGTTTATTTTGCTACTCTTTTGGATCTGGATTTCTGTATTTTTGTTTTTCTTCTCATTATCCTTCTCTTTTCTATACTTGTAAACATCATCCCTCATTTTGGCTTTACACTCATCTATGTAATGTCCCTGATGTCTGAAATATTCACAGTCTGGTGGGATGCTTTCATATTCCAGAGACTGCCATTTCTCTATTGTTAAGTCATTATAATCCAACCCTATCCACACATGCTTAGGTCTATTCTTGGTTAAGTCTACTTGAACCTTGACTTTAGCCATAACAGTCCTAGATTTTTTTATAGAGGCAATATTTAAATATAGGACTTTGCCTACAGTTTCAAGATGTGTGAGGAAAGGCTTCTTAAAGCACTGCCAAGGTAAGCAAGGTAACAATACCCATATAGGAACTATAGGTGTTTCCTCTTCAGGAGAAAAGGTGGGAGTCCAGGCTTGTATCCTCATGAGTTTTCCTTCAATAGTAATCCTTTGTTGGATCCACACTGTATTATATTCAAGCTCATTTTGCAGGTCTATAAACACATGTCTCGAATTGTAATGAGCAATATAGACCCCTCCACTTAATTTAGTTTGTTGGATAAAACTCTTCCTGATGAGCTCAACCTGTGGCATAGTAGTACTGAATTTGCCCAAAAAATGTAAACTTACAATCAATTATCAAGGTGTGCATGTAATCATGCAACTCATAAATAACTGCTGGAAAGCCATGTTTGTCTCTTTGTCTAGGAGTATTTATCAATATATTGGGAGTATGAGCCTCATGAATATGTCTAATCTTGCATCCAACATTTGAACCACTGTATATGGAGCTGGTTTAGTCACTTGTTCCTGATTTTTTGTTTGAGTTTCAGTAGGTTTGGTACTGTCTTTTTCTTTGGAATTGGAATTGTTTTGCAGGCTTTTTTGAAGGTTGGGTATAGGTTTTTCAAAATTGGTGAAAATTTTGGGGAAGGCTATGTGGTATTCACTTTGATTAGTGTTTTCCTTAGGAAGGTTTTGAGGAGAGTGACTCAAATTCTGGCTACGCTATTGTTCAAAACTACTCATACCCATCCCCTTTAACTGCACATAATACTCAACAACTCTTTGTCTCATGGTATTAAGATGTTCCAACACTACAATTATAACTAAGATGCATTTTAGTAGAAGAAGAAGAAGTGGACTTACCATCTTGAAGACCTTCCTCGTTTGGTTTCATGTTCTGCCCTTTTAATGCAGAGGATTGTTCTTCCTACATTTTGTTATGAGAATCATTAAGAGAATCAACAGCTTTACCTGCAATTGATTGAGGCACATTGTTTGGTGTTATTTCAGTTAGTTTGACACCAAAAGAAAATTGAGATGAGCTTTCCACCACAACCCCATGTTTTCGTTAGGTGTTTGAATGTCTTTTAACAGTCGACACGATTTCTTTTTTATTGTGTTCTTGAGATAAATGAATTGAAATGTTGGTAAGATGAATCTACAGATGACTAAGTTGCATCCTATCTAAGCCATCTTCTTTGTTTCTCCTTGGTTCTAAAGTTTGCACATCGAAAAAGTTATCACAGGTGACATGGCCATTCATTCTCGCTGAAATTGCTGTGAGGTGTACCCCTTCATCAATGGATTATTCCCCAGTGTGTAACTCACCATAAATTTGCTCGGAAGATTTTCAAATTTGAGTGCGATTATATGGCGATTATTCCATAATTTCACCAAAATTCCCATTCTCAGAATTTTTGATTGGGAGGATGGAATCAGCTGATTTTTGAGTATGATGTAGCCTTTGATGTGTATAAACATTATCATTGTCCTTCAAACCTTCGTTTAATCTGGTTTGATCTAAGGAAATGATTTCAAGACTCCCTGTTACTTTACTCTGAGAATTCTTACTATTCATCACTTCATGATTTTGCGAATTCACGGAGTTCTTTGATGAATTAAAGGGAGATTCTAGGTTGTTTTTGTTCGCATTGTTCCAGTGCTCCTGTTGGAGTTGTTCTGGTTGCCTAAAAAGGCCTGTCGGCGGCTCACGCGCCATATTAGTTGGCGCTCAACTAGCCGTTAGAGACAGAGCTGGTTCATAATTTGTGAGAGCGCGCTTCAAGAGAGAAGTTTAGAGAAACAGAAAAATTAGGTAATGGGGAAGCGATGTTTTTTTGCGCTTGGGGTTTCGGGTTAATGGTTAGGGTTAGGGTTAGGGTTAAGGCTACAGTTAGTATTTGGGTTAGGGGTAGGGTTAGGGTTTAGTTTTTTTTAGGTTTTAGGGTTTGTGGTTTAGGATTTGAGGTTTAAAATCTATGATTTAGTGTTTAATGTTTGGGTTTTTGTATTTTTGACTTAGTTTTTTTTATTTTTCTTGGACTTAGGGTTTAGGATTTAGGGTTAGGGTTAGTTTTAGGATTAGGTTAGGAAATAGATTTTTCTTAGGTTTTATGGTTCAGGGTTTAGCATTTGAGGCTTAAAATCTATGGTTTAGTATTTAATGTGTGGGTTTTGGTATTTTGGGCTTAGGTTTTTGGGTTTACGGTTTAGGGTTGAGGTTATGGTTAAGGTTAGAGTTAGGGTTTTGGTTTTATTATAGGTTTTTGGGTTTAGGGTTTAAGATTTGAGGTTTAGTATCAATTGTTTAGTGTTTAATATTTGGGTTTTGGTATTTTGGGCTTGGGGTTTAGGGCTTATGGTAGGGTTAGGTTTAGGGTTAGTGTTAGGGTTAGGGTTAGAGTTTAGATTGTTTTTTAGGTTTCAGGGTTTGGGGTTAAGGATTTGAGTTGTAATATCTATGGTTTAGTGTTTAATGTGAGGGTTTTGGTATTTCGGGCTTTGGGTTTAAGGTTTAGGGTTTAGGGTTAGGGTTGGGATAGGTTTAGGGTTAGGGTTAGGGTTAGGGATAGGGTTAGGGTTAGGGTTTATTTTTTTTTTGTTAGGTTTTAGGTTTGGGGGTTTAGGATTTTTAATTTCAAATCTATGGTTTATTTTTTAATGTTTGGGTTTTGATATTTTGGGCTTGGGATTTCGGGTTAATAGTTTAGGGTTAAGGTTAGGGTTAGGGTTTGGGTTAGGGTTAGGGTTTTTTAGGTTTTAGGGCTGGTTTAGGATTTGAGGTTTAAAATCTATTGTTTAGTGTTTAATGTCTGGTTTTTCGTATTTGGACTTAGGTGTTTTTTTGGACTTAGGGTTTAGGGTTTAACATTTAGGGTTAGGGTTAGGGTTAGGACTAGGGTTAGGGTGTAGGTTTCTTTTTAGGTTTTCTGGTTCTGGGTTTAGCATTTGAGGTTTAAAATCTATGGTTTAGTATTTAATGTTTTTTAATAGAACGACCCTTGTGGTAGGTCAGAGGCTGAGCAACACCCCCAGGCCTTATCATTTATTAAAATAAAAAAGTATGTAGAGGGGGACATAAACCTTACCTCCGATCCTAAGGTGGGTTATAAGTCAACCAACCTACTAAGGTTAGTCAACTCAATCCGATACATCAAGTTGAATTCAAAAGAAACTACTCACCTATGGAGGACTCCTCCTTATTACAAAGTGTACTAAGATTACATAAACGAGGGAGACTCTCCCCATTACAAGAAAACCTATAAAAATAGAAGAAACTATTCTAATAACTATATCAAACCTAGACATAGTCATTATGACTAAGACGTATAACAATATGTATCTTACATAGTATACAACATGAAAAACATAAAGAATTTGATAAATAATTACAGTAAATCATAAGCAGACCATTCACTATGACTTATATTACAATTACAAGCCTCTACTTCTAGATCTTGTGATTGGTCTAATTATATTTGTTGATTGAATATTATGTCTAGTTGTGTTCCTTCCTCTTGGTGACATACCTTGTTTCTCTTTAATTTCTTGTATTTCTTCTTCATAATCAGTGTGGAAGGTGGATTTAACCTCTTCTTCATCTTCATTACTGTCTAAGGATCGAGTACCTTCATCAAACTCATCCTCAGACGCTATATGGCTATATTCATTCACTTTTCAACTCTTTCTTGTTGTCCCTGCTATTCCATCCCTTGTCTCTTTTATATGAATTTTATTCTCTTTTTACTCAGCATACTCTTGTATTTGTTGTTACTATTTTGAGGAGAATCTTCATCTTTTTGTGACTTCTTGGCATGCTGCTGACTTTTTGTTGTGACCTGCTATTGTTTATGAATTTGACTTTGATCATCAACATACTGTTTGAGAGGAGCCGAAATGCTACATTCTCCTTCCTTCATAACATCAACCAACCCTGTTCTATGTATTTCCTGCAAAATAGTCTTTACATGCTCTTGAATTTTCAAATTTTCACTACCTTCCACATCTACACACTTTTTATTAGTCTCACAAATAATCTGATTGTGTTGTGATGAATGAGTCTCTGAAATCATACTTGGTATATCAGTTAAATTTTGCATTTTATCTAACTTATATGTGATTGGTATGTATGACTTGCCTGGCCTGTGTGTTGCAAAGTCTGATATGTCTGCACCTCTTTAGAAGCAGGAAAGCTCTTATCTAGTTGGTATATTGTAGTTATACCTTGCTCCTGCTTATCTAATTTAGTATAATTGAGATAGAGAGAAACATTAATCACATCCTCGACCAACCTTTCCCTATGTACTTCTTTTCCTTGCATAACATTCTCTGCATTGTCTCCCTCATCTATACAAATCACATTAGTCTCACACGTAATAGGAGGATGTTGTGGTTGAGATTTATAAGTCATACCTTGTAGAGTAGCTACATTATGAATTTTACCTATGTTGATTTGTGCATGGCCTGCATGTCCAATATCATGTATTTGTTGAGCTGTATGACCATTCTTTGTACCCTGTTCCTGTTTGTCTAATTCAATAAAATTATTAGAAATAGGAACATTAATTGTCATACATGTTTTGACAAACTGCTGGTCATCTCGTACATTTTCTTGTTGCTGCATTTCTCTAACTTTCCAAGCAGTATTGGGAAATTGTTCTTGCTACTTAGTTAATTTTGTTTTCTTTCTTTGCCACTTATCTTCTCCTTGATCTAATTCTTGTACATGATGAATTGGTGTTGTAGTTTTTGCAGGTTGTTGAACCTGCTGCAAACCCCCTGCACGAGTCCATTAAAATTGTCTGCATTATTTTTACCCTTTCTACCAGCCTCCATATCTTTCCTTTAGTGAAATTTCTCATCCCTTATTTTAATTGTACATTCACGTATCATGTGGCCTTGGTGCTTATAATAAGGACAATAAGAAGGCACACTTTCATATTCAATACTTTGCCATTTACCTTTAGTCAAATCTTCCTCATCATATCCAAGCCATACATGTTTAGGTTTTCTTTTGTAAGATCCAATTGAATTATAACCCTTGCCATGCTACCCCTTGTTTTATTGCTAGTAGCATTATCCAAATATAAAACTTTTCCAATAGGGGTTAACATAGCAGTCATAATTCTTTGGAGTAACAATACTAAGGCAATTCTGGCAGTGCAATCCAAACTGGAACACGTGGTGTTTCCTCAATAGGCTTAAAGGTAGGTGTCCATGCTTGAATTCCCATGGCATGACCTTTAATTGTCATTCATTGTTTAGTCCAAACAGTCATAAAATCCAGCTCATTATCTAAGTTGATGGAAACATGTCTAGCATTGAAATGTGTTATCTTAAATCCTCCAGATAGTTGAGTTTGGTTGATGAAACTTTGTCAAATCAGTTCAACTCTAGGCATAACATTACTGAACTTTCCCATAAAAGGAAACTTACATCTATATACCCATTTAACCACGAAGTGTTCTTCACTGAAAATCACAGCTAGACACCCCTACATAGTAGTGAATTTAGGATTTTCAAAAGTTATGGGAGCAACTGTTTTGGCTAGATTAAAATGAAGGCGAGAAGCATAGGATTGAATAACAGTATAGGGAGATGGTTCTTTACTCTCAAACTAGTTTTGCTGCACCTTAGCAGGAACACAATCTTGTTGCCCTTTCCCATTAGTTTTCACCTGATTATTATGCTTCACAAAGTTATTCGAAATTTGTGGGGATGGATTATATTTATGTTGCAACTGTTGATACATATTTATCATTTTTTCTAACACCTGAAACTCCATTCCCAGTTCTTCCAGTGTCATTACAAACCACACCTAGACCAACATTTACACTATCTAGAATTTGTGCATTATTACTAGTAGTAGTGATTTTAGGATTAGCTATCTTACCTGCATGTAACCTTCATCATTCTTGCGTGCAGGTACCATGCCTTGTCCTTTTTAGGTACTAAGATCATAGCCAAGAACACCTTCATGATGGTTGAAATCATGATTAAACACAACTTCCCCAGAACTTGGAATTTTTCCAAAATCTTTAACTGATCTTGGATTGCCCTGTTCTGCAGGTACATTGGCTTGGCTTAGAGAATGAAAAGATCGATCACTAAGAACCTGCTCAAGCAGTTGTCTATCACCCTCCCCTACATTTGTTGGAACTGTTCTTAATAGATCATTTTCTTTGTCCTTGACTAACGAACTGAGGCCAATCTCCAACATTGATTGAACAACATCTTCAACCCTATATTTGCTATTTTTTTTATAATTTTCTTTAACTTGAAGATTTGTTGCATCTAATGTAGTAGGCTCATTACAATCTATTCGTCCAGGATGATGAACAACCCTGGAAATATTTCTTTGACACCTATCTTCTCCAATATTGATCGGATCTTCTTCACCACCTAAACTTTGAAAATTATTATCAATTCGGCGATCTGCAATTTTGCGATTCAAAGAACACCCCAAGATTTGGATTCAAATCAGAACTTGTTCACAATCGTTCTTCCATCAAATTTCTTGCGAATCCAACTCTACTTGTGCGATTTTGATTTGCAATTTCAGTTGATTTTCCAAAAGAATATCGCTCTTCCGCTTCCAATTCACCCTTCGATTAAACCTTTAGCGAACCAGAATTTGCTAACTCAATCACTTTCCTTGCCCTGTCAATCCCTCTGCAGAAATCGCGACAGAAATTGCTTCCTCACTCCGCACATTAGAAGAATCATCTGATGAATTTGTGAACTTTTGTTGTGTTTGTGAATCCTTATGAGATCTTTGCAATTTACCATTATCATGTGGCCGGCGATGATCCACCGGTGGCGAATCCGTTATTCCAATGAACGCGATCCATCCGTAGAAAGACGCTAAGAAAAAAATTAAAAAGCCATTTGGCTTTAGGGTTAAGGGTTTAGGGTTAGGGTAAGGGTTACGGTTGGAGTTAGGGTCTAGGTTTTTTTAGGTTTTGGGGTTTGGGGTTTAGGATCTAGTATTTAATATTTGGGTTTGGTATTTTGGGCTTAGGGTTTCGGGTATATTTTTAAGGATTAGGGTTAGGGTTAGGGTTATTTATTTTTATTTTGGTTTTTGGGTTTAGGGTTTAGGATTTGAGGTTTAATATCAATGATTTACTGTTTAATGTTTGGGTATTGGTATTTTAGGATTGGGATTTAAGGTTTATGGTAGGTTTAGGGTTAATGTTAGGATTAGGGTTAGGGTTTAGGTTGTTTTTTAGGTTTTAGAGTTTGGGGATAAGGATTTGAGTTGTAATATCTATGGTTTAGTGTTTAATGTTAGGTTGTTGGTATTTTATTCAATATTTAGTTGAATTACCCTTAGAGGGCTAGATGCTGAGCAACACCCCCAGGCCTCATTATTAATAAAAATCAAAAGTACAAGGAGGGGGGCATAAACCTAACCTCCAACCTAAGGTGGTTCAGAGTCGACCTTCAAAAGAAAATTCAACTCTTCCCCTTACAAAAAAGATAACCAAGAGACTAAGAACCTAAGTTAGAGGACTCCTCTCGATACATAGTAACTAGGAAATAAGATAAGATAAGATAAGTTAAACAAGGAAGACTCTCCCATTACATTTTCAAAAATACCTATCCTAACCTATTCAATGAAGCTATAAACTTATGTTATAGCTAAGTTTAAAACGGTGAAAGAATAGCTTAAGGAGGTTCTTTGATCTTCTTGATCTTCCTTCTTCTGAAAGCTGGAATTTCATGTGTGTATAAATGATAATAAGATCTTGCTTCCTTGGGCAGGTGTTGACTGTTGAAGAAAAGTTGTGGAGTAGTGATCTTGTGGATGTATTTGGCTAAAGCATCAGCTACACAGTTAGCCTCCATGAAGGTATGCTTACAGTTGAATTCTTGAGTCAGTGTGATGAGCTTCTAGAGCCTCTCAACTAGCTTATTGGTTCCTCATTGAGGCCTTGAGTTCTATCTAATCTAGTCCACCAATAGTTGCGAATCGATTTCCAATCTGATCTTCCTGTAACCTAGTTCTAGTGCCCAGGTCATTCAAAAGATAGCATCTTCTAATTCAGCTTGATTGTAAGTGTCCTGTCCAAGAGGAGATGCAAAAGCCAACAACATTTTTCCTTTCTGATCCCTCACTTTACCTCCTGCTCCAATTCTTTTGGGATGACTAAGTGCACTACCATCAGTGTTTATCTTCACCCACTAATCTAGAGGTTTTATCCATGTTACCTTGGTTACTTTAGTATCATGGAAGCATTTCTCCTTAATTGGATAACATCTTTCCAGGTAGTAGGCCACTTTATTTGAGGGTAATTATTTCACATCAACTTGTAATTGTCCTTGTACATTGCATATTTAACTCTGCTGATGTTGGAAGATTTACCTCCATACTTGCTATCACATCTATTCTTCCAGAGGTTCCAGCAGATAAATATGGGAGTGGCTTGAAGAAGTAGTTTGTGTGCTTCATTGTTAGGCTTAGTTTTCCACCATTGAATGATGAGCTTGTTGTATTTAGTTGTGGTCTGTATTTACACCAGGGACATCTGAAAAACTTCTCCACACATAGGCTACAAAGGATCCATGTTGAAGGTGTGATCAATTGTATCATAACCTGACCTGTTACAACAACAAAAAAGTGTGTTGGCTTAATGCCAAAATTAGATAGCTTATCATTGGTAGGGAGATTACCTCTGAAAATTCTCCATAAACGAAAAGATGATTTAAAAAGGATACTCTTATGCCAAATAAGTGAATTGAAGTGTTTTTGTTCCTTTTTTCCCTAAATTCATTCCAGGCAGTTGTACAGCTAAAATTCCCATTAGTGTTGATTGTCCAAACAACTTGATCTGGAATGTCTTGCAGGAGAGGAATTTCAGTAGCTAGGATGCTTGATAAATGGTCACTAGGGGCCTGTTGAATGAGCTTGTTCCAATTTCATTGTCTCTTCTTCCAGAATTTTGCTAAAGTTTTATTTTTGAATGTGTTTCTATTGGAAGAAAATTGAGCTAATAGACCAACACTAAGACAGTTATCCCACCAAAAAATAAAAATTACCTGAGTTGAATTTCCACTGAATGCGTTGCTCCATTGTGCTTCTATTTTGCAGCATTTGTTTCCAAGTCAAAGACTCCCAAGTGTCCCATTTATTACATAGGGAATTAGATCTTTGACGGTATTTAGCTTTCAAGAAACTTCCCCAAAGGGTGTGTTTAGATCTAAAGATCCACCGTTGTTTAAATTGTGATGCCTTACAAACATCATTGAGATTCCTCATACCAATTCCTCCCTCTTCATAGGGAAAAGCTAAGATTTTTCCATGAAGACTAGTGCTACTTTTTCTTTTCATTCTTCCAACCCCATAAGAAATTAACCATCAGTATTTGGATTTGCTTAAGGTCAATGGAGGTGGGAGTGACTGCGAAAGTAGATGGATAGGGAGTGCTTGTAAGACATGGTTGACCAAGACATCTCTGCCTCGATAACTCAACTGCTTTGTGTGCCAACCTGTATCAATGAGATCAGAAAAATAAACAATCCTTGGTCTTCCAACAAATAACGGGCAACCTAAATAAGTTAGAGGACCCTGTTTTTGCTTAAACCCATTGATTTTTGTTGAAACTGTCCCTCATACAGTTTAATGCATTTGAATAAAGCATGAAGTGACATTTATCACTATTGATCAATTGACCAGATGTCTCCTCATATTCCTTCAGAGTATGAATGATGATTCTTAATGTTTTGCATCTTCGAGAGGTAAATAGGATGATATCATCTGCAAAACTAAGGTGATTCACATGAGGCCCTCTCATATTCATGAAAAAACCATGGTAATCAGGATGGTTGTGCAATTTGTTCAAGTATCTTGATAAAACCTCTGCACCAAAAATAAATAGGGCAGGGTAGAAGGGGTCACTTTTTTGAGACCTCTAGTAGAATAAAAGAAACCATACCTCTTACCGTTGATGATCAAGGAGTACCGGTTGTTGGACATAATTATCCACACCATATCAACAAAAACTTCGTCAAAGCCCATTCCTTAGCACTGGACAAATATATGACCAAGATACTCTGTCATAAGCCTTTGCCATGTCCAGCGTCCTGATGACATTGCTCCCAATGTTAGGTTTTTTAATCTGATGAATAATCTCTTGAACTAGCATAATGTTTTCAGAGATACTTCTACCCTTAACAAAACAAGACTGACTAAGAGAAATCAAACTAGGGAGTATAGGACTAAGTCTACTGCTCACTAGTTTAGAAATGATCTTGCTAGTGAAATTGCTCAAACTTATAAGTCTGAATTCTATCATTTTGTTAGGATTGTTCACTTTTGGTAAAAGAACTATACAAGAGGGAGCAAAGTAATGGGAATCATTTGACCACATAAGAAAGCTTGGATGACCCAAAATAGATCTTGTTTGATAATGTGCCAACATTTTTTAAAGAAGTACCCATTTATACATCCGGCCCAGCTGCAGTGTTAGGATTCATAGAGAAAACCATTGCTTTCAGTTCTTCCATATCAGTCATGCTTGTGAGAGTATTATTTTTTTCTTATTTCATCATTCTACGTATGCATTCCAGAGTACCCTCATTAATAATCTTGTCATCTCCTGTGAAAATGTTCTGGAAATGGTCACAGGCAAACTTTGCAATGTTATCATCTTCCTGCAGCCACTCTCTATTCTCATGATGATCTTATGGATGAATAACCTTCTCCTCCTTCCCCTTATTAAAAATTGGAAGTATTTGGAGTTTGTGTCACCATCGTTACCATTGCAATTGAGTTTTTTGTTTCACAATAGAATCCTCCACCTTTAAGAATTTAATATACTTAGCATTGAGTTCACGGGGGGTGATTTTGTTGACCTCAATTTGATTTTCAATAAGGTTCTCCTCCGCAATTCTGACTTTTTCATCATACTCTTTGACATATAAAAAAATGTCACCAAATTCCCTTCTAGACGAAGCACTAAGGGTATTAGCCAACCTTTTCATTTTTTGTGAAATTTCCACATATTATTGCCCTCAATATCTTTTCTCCCAGCATTCTTTGAAAATGTTAAGGAAAAGAGGGTTATAAACCTAAAATTTGAGGAATTTAAAATATTTGATTCGTTCAGTATCTTTTGAAATCATTTCCATTAATAAAGAATAGTGATCAGATCCGGTAGAACATAATTGAGTGAAGGTAGTTTGAAGCATCATCTCTAACCAAACATCATTCACAAAAGCCCTATATAACCTTTTCCATATTCTGGGTTTGATACCCCTTTCTGTTGGACCATGTAAATTTCTGTCCACTAATGCCTATAACCACAAGCTTCAGTGACAGATATAAATTCCAAACTTTTTCTCATACTATAGGGCACTCCCCCTAGTTTCTCATCAATTGAAGTAATAACATTGAAATCCCCCGCAGAGTACCATGGTTCATTATTCACCTCAAACTTTTATATCATTCTGTCCCACAGAGGTTTTCTAAGGTGATCTTTGCATTTAGCATACTCAAAGGAAATAATGAATTGAGTTTCGAGTTCATTGTGTTTGATACCACAAGTAATATATTTCTCATCCTTATAGAGAATAGTACAATCGATATCACTACTCCAGAATAACCAAATTTTGCCATTACAATTACTCTCAGCATTTTCCATGTTTGGTTGAACTTTCAAATTCTGAACATGCTTATTGTCTGACAAAGGTTCTAAAACTGCAATGATAGAGAGGTGGTGCATTTTCGAAAGCTTTTGAGTCTTTCCAAAACCCCTTGAGTATTAATCCCCCTCACATTCCATATGATTTTACTAATCATTGAGAAGATCTGGAACAGAAGAGTCTAATATTTGGTCAGCCTGCAAACCTCTTAAACTGGTTCTTTACTCTCAAACTGGTTTTGTTGCACCTTAGCAGGAACACAATCTTGTTGCCCTTTCCCATTAGCTTTCACCTGATTATTATGCTTCACAAAGTTGTTCGAAATTTGTGGGAATGGATTATTTTAATGTTGCAACTGTTGAATCATATTTACATCATTTTATCTAACACCTGAAACTCCATTCCCAGTACTTCAAGTGACATTACCAACAACACCTAGACAAACATTTACACTATCTAGAATTTGTGCATTATTACTAGTATTAGTGATTTTAGGATTAGCTATCCTACCTGCCTGTAACCTTCATCATTCTTGCGTAAAGGTACCATGCCATGTCCTTTTTGGGTACTCAGATCATAGCCAAGAATACCTTCATGATAGTTGAAATCAGGATTAAACACAACTTCCCCAGAACATGGAATTTTTCCAAAATCATTAAGTGATCTTGGATTGCCCTGTTCTGCAGGTACATTGGCTTCGCTTGGAGAATGAAAAGATCGATCACTAATAACCTGCTCAAAAACAGTTGTCTATCACCCTCCCCTGCATTTGTTGGAACTGTTCTTGATAGATAATTTTCTTTGTCCTTGAGGCCTTGAGTTCTATCTGATCTAGTTAACCAATAGTTGAGAATCGACTTCCAATGTGCTCTTCCTGTAACCTAGTTCTAGTGCCCAGGTCATTCCAAAGATAGAATCTTCTAATTCATCTTGATTGTTAGTGTCCTGTCCAAGAGGAGATGCAAAAGCCAACAACATTTTTCCTTTCTGATCCCTCACTTTACCTCCTGCTTCAATTCTTCTTGGATTACTAAGTGCAATACCATCAGTGTTTTTCTTCACCAACTGATCTAGAGGTTTTATCCATGTTACCTTGGTTAGTTTAGTATCATGGAGGCATTTATCCTTAATTGGATCACGTCTTTCCAGGTTGTAGGTCACTTTATTTGAGGGTAATTAGTTGAAATCAACTTGTAATTTTCCTTGTAGATTGCAAATTTAACTTTGCTGATGTTGGAAGATTTTCCTCCTTACTTGCTAGCACATCTATTCTTCCAGAGGTTCCAGCAGATAAATATGGGAGTGTATTGAAGAAGTAGTTTGTGTGCTTCATTGTTAGGCTTTGTTTTCCACCATTGAATGATGAGTTGTTGTATTGAGTTTTGGTCTGTATTTACAGCAGCGACATCTGAAAAACTTCTCCACACATAGGCTACAAAAGATCCATGTTTAAGGTGTGATCAATGATATCATAACCTCACCTGTTACAACAACAAAAACAGTGTGTTGGCTCAATGCCAAAATTAGATAGCTTATCATTGGTCGGTATTTTACCTCTTAAATTTCTGCATAAAAGAAAAGATGATTTAAAAAGGATACTTTTGTGCCAGATGAGTGAATTGAAGTTTTTTGTTCCTTTTTTCCCTGAGTTCATTCCAGGAAGTTGCACAGCTAAAATTCCCATTAGTGTTGAGTGTCCAAACAATTTGATCTAGAATGTGTTGCTGGAGAGAAATTTCACTAGCTAGGATTCTTGATAAATGGTCACTTGGGGCATGTTTAATGAGCTTGTTCCAATTCCATTGTGCCTTCTTCCAGAATTCTGCTAAAGTTTTGTTATTGAATGTGTTGCTATTGGAAGAATATTGAGCTAATTGACCAACACCAAGACAGTTATCCCACCAAAAGGAACAGTTGCCTAAGTTGAGTTTCCACTGAATGCGTTGCTCCACTTTGCTTCTATTTTGCAGCATTTGTTTCCAAGTCAAAGACTCCCAAGTGTCCCATTTATTACATAGGGGATTAGATCTTTGACAGTATTTAGCTTTGAAGAAACTTCCCCAAAGCGCGTGTTTAGATCTAAAGATCCACCATTGTTTAAATTGGGATGCCTTACAAACATCATTGAGATTACTCATACCAATTCCTCCCTCTTCATAGGGAAAGATGAGATTTTTCCATGAAGACCATTGGTATTTTTTCTTTTCATTCTTCCAACCCCAGAATAAATTAGCCATGAGCATTTGGATTTGCTTAAGGACAATGGAGGTGGGAGTGACTGCGAAAGTAGATTGATAGGGAGTGCTTGTAAAACATGGTTGACCAAGACAGCTCTGCCTCCATAACTCAACTGCTTTGTGTGCCAACCTGTGATTCATCATAGAACTTTATCAATGAGATCGGAAAAATAAATAATCCTTGGTCTACCAACAAATAAGGGGCAACCTAAATAATTTAGAGGACCCTATTTTTGCTTAAACCCATTGATTTTCTTGAAAATGTCCATCGTACAGTTTAATGCATTTGAATGAAGCATCTAGTGAGTTTAATCACTATTGATCAAATGACCAGATGTCTCCTCATATTCCTTTAAAGTATGCATGATGATTCTTAATGTTTTGCATCTTCTAGAGGTAAATAGGATGATATCATCTGCAAAACTAAGGTGATTAGCTTGAGGCCCTCTCATATTCAAGAAAAAAACATGGTAATCAGAATGGTTGTGCAATCTCTTCAAGGATCTTGATAGAACCTCTGCACCAAAAGTAAATAGGGCAGGGGAGAAGGGGTCACTTTTTTGAGACCTCTAGTAGAATAAAAGAAACCATACCATTTACCGTTGATGATCAAGGAGTACCAGTTGTTGTCCATAATTCTCCACACCATATCAATTAAAACTTCCTCAAAGCCCATCTTCCTTAGCACTAGACAAATGTATGACCAAGATACTCTGTCATAAGCCTTTTCCATGTCAAGCTTCATGATGACATTGCTCCCAATGTTAGGTTTTTTAATCTTATGAATAATCTCTTGAGCTAGAATAATGTTTTCAGAGATACATCTACCCTTAAAAAAACCCAGACTAACTAAGAGAAATCAAACTAGGGAGTATAGGACTAAGTCTACTGCTCACTAGTTTAGAAATGATCTTGCTAGTGAAATTGCTTAAACATATAGTTCTGAATTATTTCATTTTGCTAGGATTGTTCACTTTTTGTAAAAGAACTATACAAGAGTGACCAAAGTAATGGGAATCATTTGACCACATAAGAAAGCTTGGATGACCCCAAATAGAACTTGTTTGATAATGTCTGAGCATTTTTGAAAGAAGTACCCATTCATACATCCGGCCCAGCTGCAGAGTTAGGATTCATAGAGAAAACCATTGCCTTCAGTTCTTTCATATCAGGCATGCTTGTGAGAGTATTTTTTTTTTTTGATTCATCATTCTAGGTATGCATTCCAGAGTACCCTCATTAATAATCTTGACATCTCCTGTGAAAATGTTCTGAAATTGGTCAGAGGCAAACTTTGCAATGTTATCATCTTCGTGCAGCCACTCTCCATTCGCATTGATGATCTTATGGATGAATAACCTTCTACTCCTTCCCCTTATTAGAGAATGGAAGTATTTAAAGTTTGTGTCACCATCTTTAAACCATTGCAATTGAGTTTTTTGTTTCATAATAGAATCCTCCACCTTTAAGAATTTAATATACTTAGCACTTAGTTCAGGGAGGGTGATTTTGTTGACCTCACTTTGATTTTCAATAAGGTTCTCCTCTGCAATTATTACTTTTTCTTCATACTCTTTGAGATATAAAAAAATGTCACCAAATTCCCTTCTAGACCAAGCACTAAGTGTATTAGCCAACCTTTTCATTTTTTGTGAAATTTCCACATATTATTGCCCTCAATATCTTTTTTCCAAGCATTCTTTGACAATGTTAAGGAAAAGAGGGTTATAAACCCAAAAATTGAGGAATTTAAAATATTTGAATTGTTCAGTCTCTTTTGAAGTCATTTCCAATTATAAAGGACAGTGATCAGATCCGGTAGAAGGTAAGTGTGTGATGGTAGTTTGAGGCATCATCTCTAACCAAGCATCATTCACAAGAGCCCTATACAACCTTTTCCATATTCTTTGATTGATACCCCTTTCTATTGGACCATGTAAATTTCTGTGCACGAAAGCCTATAACCACAAGCTTCAATAACAGATATAAATTCCAAAAACTTTTTCTCATATTGTAGGGCACTCCCCCTAGCTACTCATCAATTGAAGTAATAACATTGAAATCCCCCGCAAAGCACCATGGTTTATTATTCACCTCAGCCTGTTATAGCATTCTGTCCCACGGAGGTCTTCTAAAGTGATCTTTGCATTTAGCATACACAAAGGAAATAATGAATAGAGTTTGCAGTTCATTGTGTTTGATACCACAAGTAATATTTTTCTCATCCTTATAAAGAATAGTACAATCAATATCACTACTCAAGAATACCCAAATTTTGCCATTATAATTACTCTCAACATATTCCATGTTTGGTTGAACTTTCAAATTCGGAACATCTATATTGTCTGACAAAGGTTCTAAAACTTAAATGCTAGAGAGGTGGTGCATTTTCCAAAGCATTTTGAGTCTTTCTAAAACCCCTTAAGTATTAATCCTCCTCGCATTTCATATGATTGTACTAATCATTGAGAAGATCTGGAAGAGAAGAGTCTAGTATTTGGTCTGCCTGAAAACCTCTTGGAGATAACCCCTGATTAAAGTCACGTGATGGAATTACTCTTCAAGGTTTTGGACATGTTGAGGACTGAAGTCCCTAATTAGTGCCTCACTAGTCTCATCATCATCAACAATATCATGTATGAATTGGTTGTCTCTATCCGCCTAATCTTCAGAGTTATTCACTTCATATTCATCAAAAAGAGGTGTAGTGTTGACTTGACAGACTTTGTTCCTTTTATCAGGTGGTTCATTAGAAGGAGGAGTCATATATTGAGTTTTTAAGGGTGCAATGTCTAGACCTTGGTGATCAATTACCATTATTTATTTTCTGCATGGTTCCTCATCCATGCATTGTTCCCCTTTTTGTTCACTGTCTTTTTCCCTGTTTTGTCTCCTCTTAGCTGCATCTCTTTTTTTCTTACTAGGTTTATTTTTTCACTTTCGAGTATTTTCAGGTTTACTAGTGCTTGTTTTGTTCCCTATATCCTTTGTCATAGAAGCTTTGTTGTGGTTTTTAATTTATCTAGTCTGCTTCTATTGATTTTCTATGTTACCCTCATTATTTGCGTGTTTATTTGCCACTGTCTGCGCTTGTTGTTGAACTTGGTGCTGTTTGGATTCTTGTTGTTGAGTTTTATTGTAAGCTGGGGCTCTAAGGTCTGGGTTAAGGTCTGAGTGTACCCCCTCATGCAAAAAATGAAGCAAATTCCCCCATTTGGTTACCCCTTTGTACAGATTAGTGAGGCTCCCCTGACAACCCCAATCCATCCCTCCTTCAACTTCAACCATCTTAGTAGCAGTTTTAGATAAATTATTTGAGTAAGGTTGCATAGATATGATACCTGATTTTTAGTTGTTGACATCCCTTGCTTGTTGCATTTTTTATTTTCCATTATCATTTTCATGCTCATACCTTTTATGTGTTTCATGTGCTGCTGGATGCCTTGTGCTGGTAGGTTCCTCTCTTGTTACAGGTTGAATTTCCTGCATATTCGATTTAGTGAAAGCATTGTGATGTAATATGGGAAGTTTACATGTTTCTTGTGGTTTGGGGAGTTTCCTTGGCTGTCTGATTTTGTGCTGAGGTAGGTTTCCATGTTGTTTTCTGGGGTCTCACTTCTTGCTGTCTTTGGTTCCTTTTTCTTTGTGTTTGCCATTTTTCTTCCTTCTGTTATTCAGGTTTATTTGTATAACGCCCCAAAATGAACTAAGGTGAACTAGAGCCTCATGGTTGTTTCTTGAGTTAATTTTAAGTTAAACGGAGTTAGTTTGGTGTCCTTAGGCAGTGTCCAAAGTTTGGAGTTAAATCGACCAAAAACGTCCACGACGTTCGGATGGTATGCCTTAGAATGTACTTTTATGTCTTGGTGAGTTTGGATGAGTTTTATGTGTTCGTTTTACTTGAAACATGCGTCGGATGTTCCTTAGACCTAGACGACTTAGTTTAGGGGTTTGACGTCCGGGCACGACCCCACCTAGGACCCACAAGGGGCCTAGATAAAGGGCCCAAGACTTGGGCAAAGACAGCCCATCAGTGGCTCACGACGACCATGGCGATGGTCCGTTGCACTCAGGACGGTCCGTCGATCCAGGGCGTCGCGAGTGACAAAGAGTGGAAACTTGGACAGGCTCCAGTTGGAGCCAAGTGTTCCTCAACGGGACCCCATGACGGTCCGTGGTGAACGTGACGGTCCGTCGAGGAGGTCTCGTCGACGAGGCCTGCCAGTGCACGACATAAGGCTACCAACTTGGGGTGTTTTATGTAAATACACCCCAAGTCTTATAAGACCCTAGGTGTATAATTTTGGTATTTTTAGGTTATATTAAATTAGTTTTAAACCCTAGACCTAGACAAGACCCCCTCACTTCAACATTCAAACTCTCTCTCTAAAGAGAAAACTCTCTCAAAGTCACCATTGAAGCCAAGGCTCAAGGAGGGAAAGGAGGGCTGCTTTGGGTATGGTATCCATTCTTGAATACCTTTCCATTCAAGAAGCCAACTTCCAAAATGGTTTTCAAAAAGGGGTTTTAAACTCAACTTCTTCTAAACTTTGATTTCTATTATGGGTCTTCTTGTAACTAAGTTCTAATGGTTTAAATGTATTTATCTTGGTTTGAATAGCTGATTTTGATGTTAAAACTCCATGAAACTCTTGTTTATGCATACTTCAATTTTTGACTTGAAAATGGGTTATGTGAGCATGATTTGAGTAGGGTATGAACTTGGGTCTTGTTGTATTAGTCATGTTGGTGTAGCTACTGCCCTAAGGGCCTTAATATGGTGAAATATTGATAAATTGCTTATGGGTAATGATGGTTTGATTTGTTGATGAGTTGCTCTCATTGTATAATTCTTATTATGAATTGCTATTTGAGTGGTATGGTCCACCTTATGGGTGGCGGTGCTAATTGATGAACTTGATGTTACTTAGTATGGTTTGAGTATGTGATCTTGAAGGTCTAATATGTGAAATGAAGATATATATTGGAAATGGGTCTTGTGTTGTGTTTTATGTAGCTTGAATTGCATGTTTGACCTAGTTTATGTCTAAATGAAGTATATGATTATGAGAAGTATGTAGAGTGTGTAGCTTGATGAATCAAGGTTAAAGTATGAGTAGAACTTGATGATAATGAAATGATGCTTATATGCAAGGTGTGCACATGTACACACACACTCCTTTAAGATTTATATTATGTCAAGTTGAGCAAAAAGGGGAATCTTGAGGTGGACACACTTCGTGAGTTGAGATGTAGTGTCTAGTAACAACCTCTCCATTTCCTAGTGAGCTTTCTAAGATAGACTATTATGTTGAGAAATCCGTGTGGAGTTATGCCTAGCACCGAGAGGATATAAAGGGGAGGTGGATTGCACTTCGTTAGTTGAGATGTTGTAATCCAAAGTACCTCTTGAGATGAGTACTCCTCGTTAGTAGAGAGTGAGTTACTTAGTAGAAATCTCCTTATCCCTTAACTATGTGCCCGCATAGGTGTAGCTATTGGAAAAGCCATGTAAACTCTAAGAAGCATGACCTTACACTAGGCAAGTAAGGATCCCTCATCCGATAGGGGTTAATATCGAGATTCCATGTCTAGCTCTCATGGTCTTTGTCGGTTAAGCTAACTCCCACAAAAGAATTGATTTGAAACTAGTTAACTTGTCTATTGTTGATATTGTGTATGTATGTCGTGAAGTGCTCAATCCACATTAGTTACCGAGTAGGAGCATTAAGTGGGAGTAGTAGTATGGGATGCTACTCTCACATTGCACTTGGTGTGACCTATACCTACTATGGGAGAAGAATACCTTCATGAAATCAGTTTGAATGAGTACTATGGTGTAGTGTTATGGATGATTATTGTGGAGTACTTGAGTAAATGGAATCCATTAGGAACACTAAGTGGGAGTGGTAGTATGGGATGCTACTCTCACATTGCACTTGGTGTGACCTATATTTCCATGAGTGTTTTGCATATGTCAGCCAAGGTCGTGGATGTGATTCCAACGAAGTAAGCCTAAGATTTGGTAGTTTTAAGGGTCGCTTTGGTGTTCTTTGAAGGGAGGTGTAATGTAAATTTCTTCTTGGCTCACCTTAGGGAGTCTTAGGATAACCTTGGGTTAGGGCAACTTCAAAGGAAAAGAGTTCATATGACTTGGACCGTGCCATTCACTTTAAGGTCTTCATTGTAAGAATTCAAAATGTTCACTATGATGCTTTATTCAATTTTCATTGTAAGTCTAGTAAAGTTCATTGAATTGTTCCTTTGGTTACTCTAACTTTGGTCAAGTGCCATAAAGTGTTGATTGTCGATTCTTATGTTGGTTTGTTTCTAGATTCATGAATATTATATTTAAATTGCATTAAAAGTTATTTTACTAAAATGTCCCTTTTTGTATGTTTTTGCATATGCCATACTTAGTACATTGTTGTACTAACCCCATACTTTTATATACCTTATGAGTATAGGTTGGAAGCCTTTTTGTAGGATCGAGGTTGAAGCGTGGGAATTCTATCTCTCGAGATTTGGGTATGTCCTCATATATTTGAGAACATAGCTTTATGTTTCTTAGTTTCTATATTTAGACTTAAAGATGTATTTACTTTTATTGTAAAGGGTCGTGTCCCTAAGATTCCCAGTTGTGTCTTTAAGTTGTCTTGTGACGATAAGATTTACTAGTATTTATGAAAAGACTTTTATTATTATTATTATCGTGAAAAGTTCTAAATTCCGCACTACTTTTCATGCTTTATGTTATGAATGCTAGTTAGAGGGCTTGTACGAGACCCCAAAGGGGCCAAGTACACCCGGTCATGATTCGAAGGTTTCCCTAACTTTTAGGGGGTGCTTTCGGGTCGTGACAGACTTGGTATCAGAGCATAAGGTTTTGGGAAATAGTTTAAGGTCTGAAAGTCTCACAAGCCACATCTAGTAGTATCTTGGTCATTGGTGTGAGTCGCGACACATCCATGGACAAGAGGCTATAGGATGCTAGAAGTTTCACTTTCTTCTCTATTCTAGTATCGTGCCTTAGAGTTCAGTATATAAGGTGTCTATTCTCAACCTCTTCTTTTTGTGTTTTTTTAGGAGAGGAGATCGATCGATAGAAGGGAGGAGGGAGGTGTACCAAATGAGAGAGTCCTTCCCCGTGTTGACCAAGTTCCTATTGTTGGCTTAGGGGAGGAAAATGAGGAAGTTCCTCTTCAAGAACCTCAAGTGCCTCCGGAACCTCAAGGACCTCAAGTGCCTCCTATGCCTCAAGCTCCTTTTGTTGAGGGTGATATGACTAATGCAGAGTTGAGGGCTGCCCTAATGAACTTGACCCAACTCATGACGGCCCAAGCTCCAATTGTCAACAATCACTTTGTGGGCCAAGCTAACCAAGGAGATAGGCCCCAACCAAATGCTAGTACTCCCGCTTCTAGGATTCGGGATTTCATGAGGATGAACCCTCCTACTTTTCATGGCACTAAGGTGGATAAAGATCCACAAGGCTTCATATATGAGGTTTTCAAGGTGGTAGATGCTATGGGTGTGACCCCTAGGGAGAAAGCGAAATTGGCCGCTTACCAACCTAAGGATGTTGCTCAAGTGTGGTATGAGCAATGGAGGGGTGAGAGACCCTTAGAAAGAGGACCGGTTGATTGGGAGGAATTCAAAGAGGCTTTCCTAGATAGATTCTTTCCATTAGAGTGGAGGGAGACGAAGATGGTTGAATTCATGAACCTCCATCAAGGGGGAATGAGTGTGCAAGAGTACTCTCTCAAATTCACCC
>JABWTJ010001437.1:0-59639 GCA_016801875.1 Solanum sitiens | reverse complement strand
CTCAAACGATTTATCCACAATCCATGAAAGTCTTGCTAAACTATACAAATTCTCCACTCCAATACATTTCAAAGAGAGGGAAAACAAATGGGGTTGAAGTCTTACCTTAATTCTGAAAATTTATCCTCTACACTTGTACTTCAAGAATTCAAACTCTTCTTCAAACTCTTACTTGAAAAATTAGCCAGCACTCAAGAACTCTAAGGTGTCTTAGGGATGCTAATTGAAGCCAAGAGAGACCAAGAAAGAACTTAGGAAATCTGAAACTTTTGCAAGTTCAAAATGGAGAATAAGACTTGATCCTTATCCTTTGAAAAAAAAGGTGTTATGGCCGACACTCTTGACCAATTTTGGGCCATATAATGTCAAGTAGGTGCCCCACCTGCTTGTCCTTTTAACTTGGGCCTTTTTGGACTTAATATTATTGGACCTTGGCTGTCCATTTTCCCTTTGTTCTTTTATTCCACTTGGGACAGATTAATGCAAGTAGGTGGTACACACTTGGCCCAATAACATGGTAAAACAAATCTTAGGAGGTCATGCACTTACCTAGTTTCACTTGGGCTTTATCCATAATGGGTCAATTGGCAGATTTGGCTGCTGGGCCTTCTTTCATTCACAATTTTCTTTAATAGGTTTGGGCTTCAAATGAGCCCCTAAATATAAGCCTAAATCTGGTCAATCAAACTTGGGCCCTTTAACTATAATATAGATCAAGTAGGTGATGCAGCTGCTAGCTCAATTACCATCTTACTATAATTACTTAAATACTTTCCATCGGAGTTAACTTGCAATACATATGCTAAAACGTGCAAGGCATTACATCACCTTCCAAGCTAGTTTAAACCAACACTAATCACATAAGAAACATGATCCCTCACCTACACTATAAGTCTATGTCAAGTATAACATGAATAGAACTACCACATACAAAAATACAGGCCGTTACACATCCATCAACAATTCACCATCAATATACTTAAATAACAGTAGATATGAGAAATTCAACGTAATAGAATCACAATTCAACCAATAACAAGTCACGATCACAATGCCCATGCAAGGGCTAAATCGAGTTTGGGAATTGACATGGGTTCACAATGCAATTGGATTAAAATTCACGTTAAAACCAATATATTATCATCAATTCATCATGATTAAGCGTTTAAAAACATTTTTAGAAAGAACACATGGCTAGATTGAAGAAGGAGAAGTTTGATCATGAAATCTCTGTTTAAACTTTGAGATTAACTCTCTAGATGGAAGGATAACTAGAGATGAAGGATCACCATTCCTTTATCTAGAAGAAAACCTCTAAACTTGATGAAGAATCATGGAAATTCAAGATCCAAGCTGTTCTTGAGCTTCACCATCAATGGAGGTTCTAGGGAAAATATTTTTGGAGGGAAAGTCTAATTTGTGTGAATGGGATTGGGAATGGGTTGATTACGTTTTTAATAACTTAAATACACCCAAAAATCACCAAATAAACCATGTAGGGTCAGGTTAGAACGTGGTCTGAATTTACCATTCACCCCTTTAATGAAACAGAGCGCAGGCATCCTGTTACAGCCTGCACCAACGGCCACCATCGACGCCCAGTAGGTCCATCGAGGGACCGTCTGTGGCTTCTATCGATTGGCTCCTTGGCTTTTCTTTGGTTGAGAATTTTCCAGGCTAAGTTTCTTTCGACTACACCTCCATTGACGGTCCGTTTGTCAACAAACAGGGCGTCTTTTGGTTCAGTCGATTGACACTGCCAAGGAAGTGTCCGACAGCCTTTTGGTCCTTCTTGTGGGCCCCAGACGTTTACAATGTGAATATACACCTTAACATGTTGAATACCTTCCATGCAAGTTTCACCCAAAACGCACATGTAAAACACATCCAAACATGCAAGGCATACTCAAGACACACATGAACGTATCAAGGTTTAACTTTCGAATGTCTTAGACGTTCTTGGACGTTTGACCTCCAAACCTCATGAAACTCCATATAATTACTATAAACATCATTATTGCTCATTTTAAGATTTCATAAGCTCATGAAATACAAATATAAGCACATACTTACACATAAGTCAAATAGGTGACTAGTCATCAAACGTCTTGGTCGTCCCTTGACGTTTGACTACCAAATCACCTAAAACTTTACACACTGCCTCAATACCATATTATAAACCATTTTAGGACCTTAGACCTTTATTACAAGAAATTTAGGCTCTAGACACCCTAACTCATTTTGGGGGTCTTATAATATCCCCCACTTGGGAACATTAGTCCTCGAATGACACTTAGGCATTTTAACCACGTTAAGGACTTCAATGCATCATAGAGAAGTTCATATTATTCATCAGATCATTACATAGAATTAAATTCATAAAACTTACAAGGAACACAACTTCAAACCAATTAGCACTCAATGTATACAAGCAAGTCACACTTTCACTCACTTATGCTCATCACATCAAACACTTAGGCACTTCCCATGTTCATAGAAGGAACATTCTTCTCCTGATAATAACATGGTCATTACATTTAAATTCATTAAGATCTACTCATGCAACCTTCTTTAAATCATACTTAGGCAGACTCAATCAACACTCAATAACAAGTAGGCTCTCATACTTCAATGCACATATACTTGAGTAAGATAGGTTGACAATTGATTCTTACTACATAGGTATAATTCCATGAGGGTCATACTCAACCATACCATGATTAGTCATGCTTAAGAAGGAATGGCCTTATCCTCAACACATTTACATGTATCATGATCTCACACCCAATCAAGGCATAAGGTCAATTTCTTTTAAAGTCAGAAATTTTCAACTTTTTAAAAGCACATCACAACAAATAGAAAGCCATTTTAAAAAAATCAATTTCTAATATAGCAATAGCCTTTACAGTAATCTTCATTTAGAAAAAATAACACAAATGATAGGCACACACAAGGGCACTAGCTAATCATGCCTTCACTTTTCAAGAGTGAGCCTACAATCATGCTTTCAAAAATCATAAAAGTCACATAATTTTCAAGAGACTCAACATATTTCATTTTAAAGAGACTCAATTTCTCATTATAAGGCTCAACCTTACATATCAGAAGTGACTAAAACCAAGTTTCTTACCTTATATCATGAAGTCAAATGCACAACTAGTGTATCAAGATGAAAATCAACATGAGAAAACCATGAAGTTAATCAAAATTCTTTTTCAAGTACTTTAGAATCTTCAAAATATCCTTAAGATAGTGTCAATTAAGACATACCAAACATGTAAAGGTCATGCTACTCATACTTTATACAAGAGTCCATTCATGAACAAGCTTACTAGAAATTCAATAGATTCAAGCTCAAGCAAAAATAGATGACAACGTAGAAAATATCTACAACCTTACTAATCTATCACCATCCCCCACTTAGGGTAAACCCAATTAAGAGAAACTTCACCCAATCTTCAGGAGGATCTTAGCTTTTCAACCAACAAAGAGGTTACAGTAACTTACCATAAGGGCTTCACAGGCATTCTTAAATTTATCACCGATGCAAATTTTCCCCAAACTTTCAAGTTAAGTCATACTATTCAACCACATAAGGTTTTCATACAATACAATAAACACCAAGGTCATGCAACATTAGGGGAAACAATAGAGGAGACTTAGCCTGAAAATTTCTTCTTTTTATTTGGACATTATAGTAAGGTGACTTCTAGGTCAATAAAACCCACATCATCACCCTACAAGGACAAACATACTACCTTCACACCTAGTATCAAGTCTATACAAAGGACTCCAATCCATACAAGGCAACTAGAAAGGACAACATATATACAAAAATAAACATTGAACACTTTTAAACACATATCCTTAGGGCATCATACTTCCATAGGTAGTCACAAAGCATTTCAAGCTCAAATCATAATATTAGGCGACCATCATGTAAAACCATATAGTAGCACATCATTCCAAAAGAAACTCATTTTAACCATAATAACTTCTAAGCTTTAATCATATCATGACATACATTTTTCAACATAACATGCTATTTAACATAAACTTCATATATAGCCACAAAGGGCAAAATATCAACCAAACATGCTAAAAGTCACCTTCACACATACTCATTGAACTATAAATACAAGATAACATCAAAACTCACCTTTTTCTCTATCAAGCATAGAGTACAATCTCATCCAAGCAATCACATATAAAAGGACACCGGACAAGAAAACATAACAGAGAGATCTTATAGAGTTAAGTTCTGTGGCATGATATGAGAATGATGAAGAAGGGAAACTCTATTGTACTATAGCCTTCTGTACCATTTGATGTGTCATGACTCACCACCAATAATATGAGCCTCTACTAGACGTGGCAAAATGAGACTTCTTGAACCTAAAAAACTTTTAAAACCTCATGCTCTGATACCACATTTGTCACATCGGGAGAGCACCCCCTAGAAGTAACATGGAGTACATGACATCTCGGAGGTCTTATACAAGCCCATAGTTATCATTCATCGCATTCTCATAGTAAATTTAGCAGAAAATTTAAAACTTTTCATAGCACATCATATACTAGAAACTTCGCTTCATATATATAAAATATCATGCTACATAGTTAAAGACTCTAAGTATCTTTGCCATCTTAAACTCAACATCGTAAGATTAACTTAGGGACACGGCCCTTACAAAATAATACATAAGTACAAAATTTAAGAACTTTAGTGTAAACCATAAGTAGGGAATCCTTGGAACTTAAGGACCCCTTTCCTTGAGCTTGGGAATCACATATCAAGCTCCTCAATCTTAAAGATATCCTTTTAATCATCCATAACCTACAGTTTGTGTAAAAAGTAGAGAAGAATGGTGTTAGTACAAGAGTTCACTAAGTATGGAAACCATGCAAAAACATGCATTTAAAAGGGACATTTTCCTTGAAATCATACTTCATGCCTTTTTGTGAAAACTTCATAAAACATTGATACAATAGCATTTATATCATTCACATATTTCATATAGACATATTCAAAGGCCAAACATCATATAAAATCACATATAGAATTTAAGCCACTTTTAGGGTCACTTTACAGTGAGCTATTTTGCTTTACAAAGGAATTCCCTTCTTTTAATTTCTAGTATTCCCAAGTATCCCTCTAGTGATATGTTGTGCAATACATCACCTTAAGGTTACAAGGAAACCATACATATGACCTACACAAGACAACACATACCTTTATAGAGTATAGCACACCACAAGACACATTTACGTCAAGACTCTATTGTCTTTACACTAAGCAACCTCAATTTGCACATATAATTATTTTACTTCACATAAAACTTGATTAGACCTTACTTATAATTCCAATCTAAATCTACTTGTGCAATGTACATGTGAAGCCTCATAACCTCTCACATACTTAGTAGACCTATCATGAGACCACAAGTCTTACCATCCAATTCTTACAACAACAAGTAAGTGAAGACAACATCATTCATGTCAACAACCTTCATCATAAAGACCAACATATTGCATATAAGAACAAGACCACATCACATAGTCTCATACCATGCACATCTTCATAACAAGTAGACCAATACTACAATGTCATGCATAAGGAACATATACGTAGACACATGCATTAGAACACCTTCCTAGGACTTCCCTCAAGAGCCACTTGTGCAATGCATAGGTTAAGTCCCATACCCCCACCTACACTAAGCAACTACCCTTAGGTTATCCTAGTTAGGGTCCTTACTTTACTTCCATTGTCCATTTTACTTTAGGGAAACTATAGCCTTAACCGACACTAAGACCATGGGTGCTACATAGAATTTGGTGTTTTAGAGCCTTACACCAATGGAAGGTGTTCTTACCTAGCCAAGGCAGAATGTTAACATATATCCTAGTATACTAAGTGAATTCATTTGCTAGATCCTATGTGGCAAGCATAGTTTATGAAAACAAGAGATATACATAACCCTCTACATTATCATTGGCATTGGAGCCTCATCTCATGAGAAAACATGGGTGAACCTTTCTCAAATGGAAGCCACCATCGCATGTGGAACCGTAAGTGAATATCCTCTAAGGGAAGTTAACACTCTATAAGGAACAAATGGTTAATCTTCTCCAAGGAAAGCCAACACCTCTCATTGTCAAGTCACTCGTTGCTAAGCTAAGTTCCCTTTATTGAAAAGTCTTTATTACATTATTTCATTTTATTCCTCATATTATTATAGCATATTCAAGCACCTATCTAGTTTTAGAGTACACTTGAGCACACCTTTCAAGGCCCCTCTATTGGCTAGATCTTCATACATGTGTGTGTATACATATATGTGAGCAAACCTTTCACATAACACATAAATAGTACAAATGTTCATATATCAATGCATCAGTCTATAAGTATAACTATATGAGCAATCCTTTCATATAAACACACTAAAACACTATGAACATTCATACTTCATCGTACCATATAAGTCATATTCATAATATGCCCATACATTCATTTTCATGTACATAGAAACCAAACATAAGAATTATCCTATCAATGTACACAGGTGCAATGCATAGGCAAGGTCCCATACCCTTGCACATACTAGTACACCTATCAAGTCATCCTAATTAAGGGATACATAACATACTTCACATACATATACTTTACATGCATAGTAGTAGGCACTAGTGAATATGAGGACAACCTTTCATTAGACATTATGATCCTATACTACTTGTAAGCATGCATGTCGAATGAGGGTGTGTGTACATTGGTCAATATGATCACATCATATCTATCAATAACACATTGAGTCAGACACCCTTTAGGATCACAATACACTTTCAAACATAGACCACACAACACACAATAACATAGGAGACAAGCCAACTTCATATTACACTTACGACTCCTAACTTTTGCTATTCATGCATTCACATAGGGGTAAATAGGTATGGGTAATCATTACTTAATACTTCGTTAATGGAAGAACCTAAACATAACCCTAACATACTCATTCACATTCTCATAACAATAGTAACATAACCTAGATTCACCACAATAGTAGAACACTAGGCAGAACTTAGACATAAGGTGATCATCATAACCACACACTCATATATTCATCAATTTGCCTTCAAGTCCATAGTAAACACATATATATTGACAATAAAGTAAACACTGCCACCATAAGTGGACCATACCACACAATGTCATACAAGGCTTCATCAACTACAATAGTATAGAAAAGTAGAGGGGAAGAGCCATTCTTATCCATTCATCATCCTTTGATCATAATTGATCAATACTCCTTTGTCATCATAATTAAATTATGGGACAATATCTAAATATACATTTAATCATGAAGGAAACTATGTACAAGTCGTTACAAGATCATTATACAATCTTATACAATACATCATATATATACTAGAAAGTAGAGAGTTATAGATCATCAACTAATTTCCCTAGCCTTGTTCATCAATCATCTTGTATCAATAATATATATTTAGGGAAGTAGATAATGACATAGAAAATCATAGCTAAATCATGTTTTATCCACCCTAGAATATAGATCACAACATATACATTACCCTATCAATGTTTATAGGCTAGAAGGACTTTAATCAATCTTTACCAGTTCAATTGTTATCATTTCATATTGGATCAATTATACTTAATTATCATCACATTAAACTGTAACGGCCTGTATTTTTGTATGTGGTAGTTCTATTCATGTTATACTTGACATAGACTTATAGTGTAGGTGAGGGATCATGTTTCTTATGTGATTAGTGTTGGTTTAAACTAGCTTGGAAGGTGATGTAATGCCTTGCACGTTTTAGCATATGTATTGCAAGTTAACTCCGATGGAAAGTATTTAAGTAATTATAGTAAGATGGTAATTGAGCTAGCAGCTGCATCACCTACTTGATCTATATTATAGTTAAAGGGCCCAAGTTTGATTGACCAGATTTAGGCTTATATTTAGGGGCTCATTTGAAGCCCAAACCTATTAAAGAAAATTGTGAATGAAAGAAGGCCCAGCAGCCAAATCTGCCAATTGACCCATTATGGATAAAGCCCAAGTGAAACTAGGTAAGTGCATGACCTCCTAAGATTTGTTTTACCATGTTATTGGGCCAAGTGTGTACCACCTACTTGCATTAATCTGTCCCAAGTGGAATAAAAGAACAAAGGGAAAATGGACAGCCAAGGTCCAATAATATTAAGTCCAAAAAGGCCCAAGTTAAAAGGACAAGCAGGTGGGGCACCTACTTGACATTATATGGCCCAAAATTGGTCAAGAGTGTCGGCCATAACACCTCTTTTTTCAAAGGATAAGGATCAAGTCTTATTCTCCATTTTGAACTTGCAAAAGTTTCAGATTTCCTAAGTTCTTTCTTGGTCTCTCTTGGCTTCAATTAGCATCCCTAAGACACCTTAGAGTTCTTGAGTGCTGTCTAATTTTTCAAGTAAGAGTTTGAAGAAGAGTTTGAATTCTTGAAGTACAAGTGTAGAGGATAAATTTTCAGAATTAAGGTAAGACTTCAACCCATTTGTTTTCCTCTCTTTGATAATGTTTGGAGTGGAGAATTTTGTATATGTTTATCAAGAATTCATGGATTGTGATAAATCTTTGAGTCAATATTCTCCTATTATGCTGAAAGATTTGAGATTGATAGTGGCTGCCTTATGAATATTGTTGTTGAGGGCTGTTTGGGTAGCTTGGGAGATGATGTATGAAGTTGTATTAATGTGGAGAGGAAGGGTGTGGTGGTTCACCATTTATGTAAGGGTTGTTTGGGCCTGATTTCCATCAAATATTTTAGCTACTGATTTGGAGGACCTTATTGTGATTAGCTGCTGATGTTAGCTTAATCATGACTTATGTTGTAGATTAGCACCCAATAAGGAAGGCTGAATCGTGATAGTGGTATTGGTCAGAAAAATAAGGTATGTAAGGCTATTCGATTTTATATCCTTTTGGCATGAAATCTGCCATCTGCAATTAATATCAATGAAGTGATTCCCATAAGTTCTATTTCTAGAAAAGGAAGCATATTGGCAGCGTACTATCTCCAAATAGCTAACAATATTTCTTTCCCCATTCTAAGCACATGGAACTACTTCATTATATGTTCACTACTCTATACTTGTGTAATTTCCCCTTGTGCTGTTATAGAAATGGTATTTGCAAAAGAAAGTTTGATGAATCCTTCTCCTAAGCCAATTGAAGTCAATTGTGCCATTAAGGTCTTAAAGTAAGGTGTTGATGTTTCATAGCTCCTTATGTCATTGTTACTGCCTCAAAGTATTATTTTCATGTATTCCACTACTGTTCCATATTTTCATATCTCCAAGATGATTATGATCACCAAATCAACATCCCAAAAGTGTTATGAACTGATTAACAACAATCTCAAAGATTAAAGAATCTAAGTGAAGAAATCTATATAATTAAGGGTGGCAGCTCAGGGGCGAAAGCCTAGCATGGGCCGATCCCTATTGGTATAGAAGGGTGGCAGCTCAGGGGCGAAAGTGTCACGCCTCAAAACCCATTAAGACGGACAGGCACCCGATGCCCTAAAGGCCCGAGAGAACCAACTTACAACCTGTTCTTACCGAGCATATACTATAACAATTGAGACAATTTAACTTTGGATGCAGCGATACAAACCAACGTAAGTAGATCCAAAAGTTATATACAAGACTTGGCCGTTTAGGCCACAACTCCTTAAGACACAACTGAACCATGTACATACGTCTACAAAGCCTCTAAAAGATAGAAGACTAGAGTAGGTCGGGACAGACCCCGCCTTACCCTTAACTACGATACAATACCAAACGAATTTACCAAGGACTTAATAAAGCTCCGAATCAACTTGGAGCTCACCAAAAGTAGCAGAATTTCAAGTGCTTCTACTGAGGAGGTCTACTAGCTGGAGTACCTGAGCCTGCAGCATGAAATGCAGCGTCCCCAATACGGGACGTCAGTACGAAAAATGTACTGAATATGTAAGGCAAAAAGTATATGTAATACAAGGAACAAATGAAATCAAGTAGCAACATATGAGTGCATAGATTAGGAGAGAAGACCACCTTTGCTTACTCTTGTGGAATCAAGTAAGCTAGATTCTTTTCTTTACCTTCTTTGTATGTTATAATCTTTGTTGGGCATGTGATACAAGTGACTAGCTGATCAGTGGTAGAAGAGGATGACCCATGCTAGGCGTATTAACCCCTGGGATGCGGTCCTCATAATTACACAACTTGGGATCGGCCCATACTAGGCTTTCGCCCCTGAGCTGCCACCCTTCTATACCAATAGGGATCGGCCCATGCTAGGCTTTCGCCCCTGAGCTGCCACCCTTAATTAAATAGATTTCTTCACTTAAATTCTTTAATCTTTAAGATTATTGTTAATCAGTTCATAACTCTTTTGAGATGTTATTTTGGATAATCGCAACACTTTGAGATGTTGATTTGGTGGTCATAATCATTTTGGAGACATGAAATTACAAAACAGTAGTGGAATACATGAAAACAATACTTTGAGGCAGTAACAATGACATAAGGAGCTATGAAACATCAACACCTTACTTTAAGACCTTAATGGCACAATTGACTTCAATTGGCTTAGGAGAAGGATTCATTAAACTTTCTTTTGCAAATACCATTTCTATAACAGCACAAGGGGAAACTACACAAGTATAGAGTAGTGAACATATAATGAAGTAGTTCCATGTACTTAGAATGGGGAAATAAATATTGTTAGCTATTTGGAGATAGTACGCTGCCACCATGCTTTCTTTTCTAGAAATAGAACTTATGAGAATCACTTCATTGATATTAATTGCAGGTGGCAGATTTCATGCCAAAAAGGATATAGAATCGAATAGCCTTACATACCTTATATTTATGACCAATACCACTATCACGATTCAGCCTTCCTTATTGGGTGCTAATCTACAACATAAGTCATGATTAAGCTAACATCAGCAGCTAATCACAATAAGGTTCTCCAAAACAGTAGCTAAAAATATTTGATGGAAATCAGGCCCATACAACCCTTACATAAATGGTGAACCACCACACCCTTCCTCTACACATTAATACAACTTCAAACATCATTTCCAGAGATACCCAAACAGCCCTCAACAACAATATTCATAAGGCAGCCACTAACAATCTCAAATCTTTCAGCATAATAGGAGAATATTGACTCAAAGATTTATCACAATCCATGAATTCTTGATAAACATATACAAAATTCTCCAATCCAAACATTATCAAAGAGAGGAAAACAAATGGGTTGAAGTCTTACCTTAATTCTGAAAATTTATCCTCTAAACTTGTACTTCAAAAATTCAAACTCTCCTTCAAACTCTTACTTGAAAAATTAGACAGCACTCAAGAACTCTAAGGTGTTTTAGGGCTGCTAATTGAAGCCAAGAGAGACCAAGAAAGAACTTAGGAAATCTGAAATTTTTGCAAGTTCAAAATGGATAATAAGACTTGATCCTTATCCTTTGAAAAAGGAGGTGTTATGGCCGACACTCTTGACCAATTTTGGGCCATATAATGTCAAGTAGGTGCCCCACCTGCTTGTCCTTTTAACTTGGGCCCTTTTGGACTTAATATTATTGGACCTTGGCTGTCCATTTTTCCTTTGTTCTTTTAATCAGCTTGGGACAGATTAGTGCAAGTAGGTGGTACACACTTGGCCCAATAACATGGTAAAACAAATCTTAGGAGGTCATGTACTTACTTAGTTTCACTTGGGCTTTATCCATAATGGCCAATTGGCAGATTTGGCTGTTGGGCCTTCTTTCATTCACATTTTCTTTAATAGGTTTGGGCTTCAAATGAGCCCCTAAATATAAGCCTAAATCTGGTCAATCAAACTTGGGCCCTTTAACTATAATATAGATCAAGTAGGTGATGCAACTGCTAGCTCAATTACCACCTTACTATAATTACTTAAATACTTTCCATCGGAGTTAACTTGCAATACATATGCTAAAACGTGCAAGGCATTACATCACCTTCTAAGCTAGTTTAAACCAACACTAATCATGTAAGAAACATGATCCCTCACCTACACTATAAGTATATGTCAAGTATAACATGAATAGAACTACCACATACAAAAATACAGGCCGTTACAGAAACTAGGTCAAGTCAATTTATATTTAACAATCTAAGACCAATTAGACATCAATTGAATACAATTCTTACATCATTAGAAAGCCCATAAGAAACTACACATTAATTCATAAACATTAGACCAATATCAAGTAACCCATAAGTTAGTCAAAATCTAGGGTTCATCAATTTCATGGGTTCATAGGTTAATTGAGTAAAAATCATATTAATAACCACAATTCAATCACTAAACAATGATTAAAAACCTTTAATGCAAGAACCCATTGTAGATCATGAAAAAGGTCAATTCATCTTTTGAAAACTTTACAAAACATCTTTGAAAGTTGGGCTCCTTGATGAAACGAGTTTCAAGGATCTAAAGCCATACCTTTATTGGATAAAATCCATGAAATTTGGTGAAGAAATCAATGAAGAACTTCAATCCAAGCTTCAACCTTACCCTTATTTAAAGAATCTTTATAAATCTTGAATTTTCTTGAATGAAGTCTTCTACTTTGATTTTTTTTCTTGAGGTATTGCCCTAGGGTTTGAGAGAGAAGAGAATTATGAATTTAAAGATGGAATTAGGATTATGTAAGGATTTATAGTACTTGTGAAACCCGTTTTATTTAGGTTTTCCTAGTGGGAAAGGGAGAGGAAATTACCTTAATGACTATTTTCCCGCGGCCAAAATGGGACTGCACCATACTATTCACTAAAATGGTCATAACTCTTTACTCGAAAACTAGATTGATGCGAAATCGGTGGCATTGGAAAGAGGATTCAAATACCTTTAAATTTGATTGGTCATGACTCACGAAACTCATAAAATTCTAAGAGATATGGTAATTTGAAGTTTACCCAAATAAAATCTTGTGTCTAAACTTAATTGGTAAGGAAACATTCAACTCTACTTTGTGCAAGGTTTTTCTAATGACCTTAATTGATATTGAAAATCGTTCGCACACTAAGAAATTTACCTTAAAACCTAAGAAAATTAAGAGACACTCAGTATAACCTTATACGAAAATTTAAGAATTGCTAGGGGTTAACTTAGAAAATTTCGGGATCTTACAATCTCCCCCACTTGGACAATATTCGTCCTCGAATGACACTTGCCACTCTCCGAACACTTCCAAGAGTAAAGATTCAGTTAACAACTCTCAACCATACCACATAACACATTATACAACACACAATCGAGGAGAAAACATCAATTTCACATAATCAAGAAAATCACAACACAAGAAGATAGAAACAATTCTACAATTCATCATGCTATAAAACTCACATTTTCAATTCATGTAGGAGGAACTTCCTTCTCCACATAACATCATGCTCATATACATCAGTTATATACAAATCATAACCATTTTTCATGAAAGAACAATTTAGCCAAATTTTCAAAACCTTTACAGTAAACACCAATTTATTTACAGTGAAACATGCTAAAATTTCCAATAATGCAACTCTTAAGCAATTTATGATGGAAACATAACAATATGAGAGATAAAACCATATAAACTCAGTTTAAAACATAATCATATCTTCATAAAATGCACAATGCAAGAAATCAATGAATTTCAATTTCAACTAGACTCCTAAACACAATGCAACATGCAACATGCTACTAAAGAGATGAGACACAAATCACTATTATACTACTCACCATACTCTCCCCCACTTAGAAGGAACTCATATAACTAAAGAGAGAAAACTAAAACTTACCGGCTTCATCATCATCATTCGGTTTTGTTCCTTTGTCTCAAAGAGCATAGAAGTGATTCCTCTTTGGAGCACCACCATCCGGAACATTAGGAGGAACTTGATTTGCTCTCTCCCTCTAGGTGCAATAGTAGGCAATCTCTCACCTTTCATCCTTTCCACAACCAAAGCACCCACTAGTATCGGCTAGACACTTCCCAAAGTGCTTCTTCTCACAAGTAGCACAAGTAGGCTTAACCACTTGGGAACCACCAACTCTCTCATAGTTAGCTTTAGGAGCACTAGAACCATCTTGATTTGGAGCCCTCTTCTTAAACTTATGTTGAACTTGCTCATCGGTTCTTCCCCGCTTAGCATCTCTATTTCTCCTCCCAAGTTTAGACTCTTCAATGGATTGTGCATACACAATCAGCCTAGATAGAGTCATATCACCATGGAGCATGGTTGTACGACACTCTTTTCACCATATCCTAAACACCGGTCAAGAACCTACTCATCTCATCCCTAGGGTTAGACACCAAGGATGGAGAATATTTAGACAATAGGATAAACTTTAAGGAATACTCCTCAACACTCATACTATCTTGCCTAAGGTTTATATATTCTTCAATCTTAACCTCCCTCCTCTCACGGGTAAAGTACATTTCTAAGAATGCTTCCTTAAACTCTTCCCACTCTAAGGGACCCGATTCAACCGGTCTACTATCCTTCCATTGAGTAAACCATATTTGAGCAACATCTTTCAATTGATATGAAGCTAACTCCACTTTCTCCCTAGAAGTCACTCCCATTGCATGCACTATCTTATACACTTCATCCAACAAAGCTTGGGGATCTTCTCCCACCTTAGAACCAAAGAAGGTAGGAGGATTCATCCTTACAAAGTCCCTCAATCTAGAGGTCATAGTACTCTCCATAGCATTCACCCTAGGCCCAATGTCTCTATTCACTTTTGTCATAGCTCGGGCTAGGGTAAGGAGAGCCTCTCTAATCTCCCCATTAGCCATTTCCTGGGGGGACTACCGGAACCCCATTATCTCCTTCCACAAAAGGGACTTGATCATCTTGAGCACCTTGATCACCTTGAACATCTTGAGGAACCTGCTCAACTTGTGGCACATGTCCACCTCGAGGAGGAAGTCCCTCATTCACATCATTCTCCTCAACTCTCCTAGCCGGTGTACTCCTCGTATTCATCTTCCTAGAAACACAAGGAAAACCATAAGAAAAGGACACTCATAACTTTTAATCTCTATGGCACAACATTGGAGTAGAAAAGAAGGGAAACTCTATCGTCCTATAGCCTCTCACCCATAGATGTGTCGCGACTCACATTGATGGTCAAGACTCTACTAGACGTGGCTTTTTGAGACTTTTCGATTCCTAAGTACTACTTCATAACCTTATGCTCTGATACCAAGCTTTTCACATCCCGAAACAACACCCTAGAATTTAGGGTGCAATCTTGGATTGCGACCGGCGTCGTCGACCTCTCGGAGGTCTAAGACAAGCCCTTTTGTACCATTCATTGCATACATGTATGAAAAGTAGTGCGGAAATAAACTTTTCACACGAAATAAAAATACTTCAAAATATCTTTTTTTTATAGAAAAACATAATGAAAGGCTGAGTCTCAAAGTCGCCATCTTAGACATAGGAATATATATTGGGACACGGCCCATACTTCAACATATAGAAAATAGCTAAGTCTATTACAATATTTTTCAATAAGGAAAACTAAACATCAAGATGTCCTCGAATATAGTGAGGACATACAAACTCTCTACTTGAATGAACACTAGTCTAAGATTCAACTTCTCGACTCCTCTCAAACGCCACCTACACCTTTTGAAATAGACCTAATGTATGGCATTTGTACAAACAGTTGTACTAAGAATGGCGTAATGCATAAAATCATGATAAACCGACATTTATATAAAACATGCTCTTTTTAATTAAAATATCATAGCATAAGCATAAGAACAACATTTAACACCTTAGAAATATATAAGATATCACATAAGCATTTAATCAAATATTGAAGAACATTACAGTGAACTAAGTTCCACTTCACAGTAACCCCTTTTAGCTTACATCCTTCTCACCAAAAGTTATCCTAACACTCACTTAAGTGAGACTAAGAGAGACCGCCCATACACCCTCTTTAAGCACACCTAAATGATCCTTAAGACTACCTAAGATAAGATTGTTCCCTTTTCCCTTCATTAACTCCCCACCTAAGGTTACTCTAAGATTCACCTAAGTAGGACAAGAAGAGACCGCCCATACACCCTCTTCAAGCTTACCTAAGCAACCCTCAAAGCTACCCTAGATAGAGAACATTCTATTCATCATACCTTAGATAAAGTCGTGATCATTCATTAAGTCAATTAAAAGACATTTCATTCATTATAGACTTCACATAATGGTCTTGGAAAGACCTAGGGACTCACATACTAATATCTTCAAAGTCTAGTCGTGCAATGTCTGGATAGGGTCCCATTTCACCACCTAAACTTCCTAGAACTTATCCAACACTAGCATGTATCCCACATGATGAGAATAGGCAATAATCGATATAGACCATACTAGCTAGGAATGGAATCCGGAGTCATAAACCTACTCCAATGGAGGGTGTTCTACTTGCCAAGGGTAGAACTAAGACACATCCTATGTAGGCACATGGTTAAGGAATATCAAGGTCTTTTATGTACTCTAGTCTCATTCTCAAGTAGAGGTACATTGTACTCTAGTCTCCTTCTTAAGTAGAGCAACAAACCATAACATATTCACTTGGTGCGAGCCTTTGTTCTCATAGAGTAAGTTCAATATAAGGGACATATGAAAAGGTACCATCTCTTAGTCATTACCTAGTCATAATGCACCTACCAAAGATGGGTCCACTAGGGCGGCCATTCAATGGTCTATAAGGATAGCTCATTCTTAACCTTCTTTCTATATAGAAGATTCCACATATTAGTCATGCTTAGAAGGGCACCATCTTAGGTCTACTGATCCTAGACTTTCATTAAACATTTATCCATATACATACCAGACAAAGGTGCCTAAGCCTACTAAGTCAAGATGTTCATATTCATCATATACATGTATCAAGTAAGAGACATAATCTACCAAAACAAGACACATCATTAATTCACATTAGCACATATAACATATCATTCTTTGAAGCACTTAGGAATAACCCTTATCATCTTTATGTCATCCAATACGATACTATAACATCATCAATATAACCATCATATACTCATATAGTCAAGTAGGAATAATCATGTATCAACTTTAAGACTACACGCATAACACATAGTCATAATCCAACATGATCACCTAATATCCATAGAAGAACACATACTTTCACATTACTAGCATGTAGATAGATATAATCATACTTCACATAATCAATTACACAAATCATCATAATACTTCAAGTAGTGCCGACAAGGCCATGATAATCAATATACTTAAAATAACGCCGACAAGGCCATATCAATCACATAACACCGCCACCATAAGTGGACCATACCAATCACAACATAATTGAAGTCTAATTAACATAAAATAAAGAGAATTAGGGCAGCGTACCACCAATCCATTCTCACCACTTCAACCCATGTCTAAATCGTCCAATTCAATACCATAAGGCCCTTACCCATGACCATGAACATCAATTCAAAGTATAAATCATAATACTAGATGAAACTAGGTCAAGTCAATTTATATTTAACAAAGTAAGACAAATTAGACATCAATTGAATACAATTCTTACATCATTAGAAAGCCCATAAGAAACTACACATTAATTCATAAACATTAGACCACTATCAAGTAACCCATAAGTTAGTCAAAATCTAGGGTTCATCAATTTCATGGGTTCACAGGTTAATTGAGTAAAAATCATATTAATAACCACAATTCAATTACTAAACAATGATTAAAAACCTTTAATGCAAGAACCCATGGTAGATCATGAAAAAGGTCAATTCATCTTTTGAAAACTTTACAAAACATCTTTGAAAGTTGGGCTCCTTGATGAAACGAGTTTCAAGGATCAAAAGCCATACCTTTATTGGATAAAATCCAGAAATTTGGTGAAGAAATCAATGAAGAACTTCAATCCTAGCTTCAACCTTACCCTTGTTTAAAGAATCTTGACAAATCTTAAATTTTCTTGAATGGAGTCTTCTAGTTTAATTTTTTTTTCTTGAGGCTTTGCCCTAGGGTTTGAGAGAGAAGAGAATTATGAATTTAAAGATGGAATTAGGATTATGTAAGGATTTATAGTACTTGTGAAACCCATTTTATTTAGGTTTTCCTAAGGGTAAAAGGAGAGGAAATTACCTTAATTACTATTTTCCCGTGGCCAAAACGGGACTTCACCACACTATTCACTAAAATGGTCATAACTTTTTACTCGAAAACTAGATTGATGCGAAATTGGTGGTGTTGGGAAGAGGATTCAAGTATCTTTAATTTGATTGGTCATGACTCACGTAACTCTTAATATTCTAAGAGATATGGTCGTTTGAAGTTTACCCAAATAAAATCTTATGTCTAAACTTAATTGGTAAGGAAACATTCAACTCTACTTTGTGCAAGGTTTTTCTAATGACCTTAATTGATATTGAAAATCGTTCGCACACTGTAACGGCCTGTATTTTTTACGTTTTAGCATATGTATTGCAAGTTAACTCCGATGGAAAGTATTTAAGTAATTATAGTAAGGTGGTAATTGAGCTAGCAGTTGCATCACCTACTTGATCTATATTATAGTTAAAGGGCCCAAGTTTGATTGACCAGATTTAGGCTTATATTTAAGGCTCATTTGAAGCCCAAACCTATTAAAGAAAAATGTGAATGCAAGAAGGCCCAACAGCCAAATCTGCCAATTGGCCCATTATGAATAAAGCCCAAGTGAAACTAGGTAAGTGCATGACCTCCTAAGTTTTGTTTTACCATGTTATTGGGCCAAGTGTATACCACCTACTTGCTAATATCTGTCCCAAGTTGAATAAAAGAACAAAGGGAAAATGGACAGCCAAGGTCCAATAATATTAAGTCCAAAAAGGCCCAATTTAAAGGGACAAGCAGGTGGGGCACCTACTTGACATTATATGGCCCAAAATTGGTCAAGAGTGTCGGCCATAACACCTCCTTTTTCAAAGGATAAGGATCAAGTCTTATTCTCCATTTTGAACTTGCAAAATTTCAGATTTTCTTAAGTTTCTTTCTTGGTCTCTCTTGGCTTCAATAAGCAGCCCTAAAACACCTTAGGGATTCTTGAGTGCTGTCTCATTTTCAAGTAAGAAGTTTGAAGGAGAGTTTGAATTCTTGAAGTACAAGTTTAGAGGATAAATTTCCAGAATTAAGGTAAGACTTCAACCCATTTGTTTTCCTCTCTTTGATCATGTTTGGATTGGAGAATTTTGTATATATTTATCAAGAATTCATGGATGATGATAAATCTTTGAGTCAATATTCTCCTATTATGCTGAAAGATTTGAGATTGNGTTCGGCTTAATCATGACTTATGTTGTAGCTTAGCACCCAATAAGGAAGGCTGAATCGTGATAGTGGTATGGTCATAAATCTAAGGTATGTAAGGCATCGATTCTAATCCTTTTGGCATGAAATCTGCCACCTGCAATTAAATCAATGAAGTGATTCTCCTAAGTTCATTTCTAGAAACGGAAGTCCTGGTGGGCACGTACTATATCCAAATCGCTAACAAATTATTTCTTTCCCCATTCTAAGAATACATGGAAATACTTCATTATATGTTCAACTACTCATACTTGTGTAAATTCCCCTTGTGTGTTATAGAAATGGTATTTGCAAAAGAAAGTTTGATGCATCTTTCCTAAGCCCATTGGAAGTCAATTGTGCCATTAAGGTCTTAAAGTAAGGTGTTGATGTTTCATAGCTCCTTATGTCATTGTTACTGCCTCAAAGTATTGTTTTCATGTATTCCACTACTGTTCCGTAATTTCATGTCTCCAAGATGATTATGACCACCAAATCAACATCTCAAAATGTTACGATTATCCAAAATAACATCTCAAAAGAGTTATGAACTGATTAACAATAATCTCAAAGATTAAAGAATCTAAGTGAAGAAATCTATTTAATTAAGGGTGGCAGCTTAGGGGCGAAAGCCTAGCATGGGCCGATCCCTATTGGTATAGAAGGGTGGCAGCTCAGGGGCGAAAGCCTAGCATGGGCCGATCCCAAGTTGTGTAATTATGAGGACCGCATCCCAGGGGTTAATACGCCTAGCATGGGTCATCCTCTTCTACCACTGATCAGCTGGTCACTTGTATCACATGCCCAACAAAGATTATAACATACAAAGAAGGTAAAGAAAAGAATCTAGCTTACTTGATTCCACAAGAGTAAGAAAAGGTGGTCTTCTCTCCTAATCTATGCACTCATATGTTGCTACTTGATTTTATTTGTGCCTTGTATTACATATACTTTTTGCCTTACATATTCAGTACATTTTTCGTACTGACGTCCCGTATTGGGGACGCTGCATTTCATGCTGCAGGCTCAGGTACTCCAGCTAGTAGACCTCCTCAGTAGGAGCACTCGAAATACTGCTACTTTTGGTGAGCTCCAAGTTGATTCGGAGCTTTATTAAGTCCTTGGTAAATTCGTTTGGTATTGTATCGTAGTTAAGGGTAAGGCGGGGTCTGTCCCGACCTACTCTAGTCTTCTATCTTTTAGAGGCTTTGTAGACGTATGTACATGGTTCAGTTGTGTCTTAAGGAGTTGTGGCCTAAACGGCCAAGTCTTGTATATAACTTTTGGATCTACTTACGTTGGTTTGTATCGCTGCATCCAAAGTTAACTTGTTTCAATTGTTATAGTATATGCTCAGTAAGAACAGGTTGTAGGTTGGTTCTCTCGGGCCTTTAGGGCATCGGGTGCCTGTCCGTCTTAATGGGTTTTGAGGCATGACACACACTAAGAAATTTACCTTAAAACCTAAGAAAATTAAGAGTTACTCAGTATGACCTTATACGAAAATTTAAGAATTGCTAGGGCTTAACTTAGAAAATTTCGGGATCTTACATGCCCCTAGACGATGGGGCGTCGATTGCATACGTCGTTTGGGGCTTGTTTTTGGGCAGCTTTGGCAGATTCAGCCTAGACATTGGGGTCCTCTTCTGGGGCCCCTCTTAGGTCCTAGGTGGGGTCATACCCGGATGTTAAATCCCTAAACATAGTCGTCTACGTCTTAGGAACATCTCACACCAATTTTAAATCAAAAGAACACGTAAAACTCATCAAAACACATCAAGACACACCTTCCGAACGTCATGGAAGTTCTAGGACGTTTGACCTACAAACTTAACCAAACTTCACACACTGCCTAAGAACATCATTATAACTCAATTTAACACAAAATTAACTCAATAAACATTCACGAAGCTCTAGTTCGTCTTAGTTCGTTTTAGAGTGTTACATTCTCCCCCACTTGGAATAACATTCGTCCTCCAATGACACTAAACTCTTTAATACCATAAAGGACTCAATTATCAACACATAACACATTACAATCATGATCAAAACATTCATATTCAAGACACCCACTAACTAGGAGCACAATTTCACATTTTCAACACTTTGCAACACAGGCAACTTTGCAACAACTCTCACATTTCAAAATCCACTCTTATTTTTCACTTATGGAGGAAATACCTTATCCAATGTTAAACATTCTCATATACAACACTTTTATACCCATTGAAGCCACAATTTATGGAAAACCAATTTCGTTCAAAATGAAGATTTTTACAGTGAGCATCACTGTAACATAGGCAACTTTGCAAAACTTCACAAATTCAAAACTCACTTTCATTTCTTCATTTTATGGAGGAACTACCTTCTATAACATTAAACATGCCTATACACATCATTTTGATACTCATTGAAACCTTCATCCATGAAAAATTGGAATTTTGCCAAAATTTGAACTTCTTTACAGTGAACTCAAAACTTCACTGTGTCACATTCATAAAATTTCAATAATGCACCTTTCAAGCAACTTTAACAAGAAGGCATGACAATATGAGAGACAAGGCCATACTAACTCACTCCAAAGAGACTTGGTAAGTTACACTAAGTGCAATGTGAGAGTAGCATCCCATACTACCACTCCCACTTAGTGACCCTTGAGGATTCTCTTGGACGAAGTACACTACATGCAATTCTACTTAACATTCATTATACAAAACTTAGCTTTAAGTTGCTTCTTTTAACATTACACCTTAAGTCATCTAACTTCATATACAACACAAGATAACTCATTCATGCACTTCATATTCAAAACAATCTTGAAGCATTTATGCACTTATCATTAGATACACCTAAAACAAGAGAGCATAGGTTGACTACCAATCTTTCCCATGCCATCATGATAACTTCAAGAGCCTCCCAAACATTATGCCATCAAGGCACTCATAACAAAAAGGAGAAATGCAACTCATACTATTATGCAAGACTCTTAATCATTACCAAACTACTAAGGATTTGGTCTCAAGCTTGAATAATAACAAAAAGGAAAGATGAGGATATCAACTACCTTTCTACTCAACTCATTCTTCCCCACTTAGGGTAAAGTCATCTTCAAGGCCTCATACTTCAAAGTCCCACTATGCTTGTCACAAGATTGGAACTCATACGACTCTTATCTCATGATCATCAAGACTAAACATCTACTGTACTAGTCAAGCATAACACTCTCCTCTTAGGATTCAAGCCTAGACAAACTTTCTTAAACATCACCTCATTCAACTCTTAGGCACAACTTAACTCAATCTCATGGAACAAAACTGTTACGACTCGAAAGTACCCCCTAGAATCTAGGGAGAACCCATGGGTCATGACTGGGTGTACTTGACCCTTTGGGGTCCTGTACAAGCCCTTTAACTATCATTCATTACATAAGACATGAAAAGTAGTGTGGAATTTAAAACTTTTCACGACATTTAATATAAAGAGGAAGTCTTTGATAAATACAATAATATCTCATCATCACAAGCCATCTTAAAGATGCGACATAATATCGTAGAGACACGGCCCTTTACAAAGAAACTAAGAAGATAGGAACTATGCCCTCGGATATATGATGACATACTTTGTCTTGAGAGAGACTTTCCCATGCTTTGCCTGCTAGAGTTAAACCTTTCTTCCAAAACTTATACTTATAGAGTACAGAAAAGGTATAGGGTTAGTACAAAACAATGAACTAAGTATGGCATATGCAAAAACATGCAAAAAGGGACATTTTAGTATAAATAAGCTTTCATGCCAAGATAGGTAAAATATTCATGAATTTATAAGCAAAATAACATAAGAAACATCATTTAACACTTAATGAAGGATTTCCATAATTTTAATAAAAAGAGACACTTTAGAGTGAACTACTCAACACTTGCAGTAAACTATTTTATTCTTACAGTGAACCAATTTGACTCTAACTCAGCGAACTTCCAAGGTATTGCCAAGAGGAAGTGAACTTATTTCCATAGGAGTTTCCCTAACCAAGGTTATCCTAAGACTCTCCAAGGTAGACATAAAGGAAATGCCCATACACCTCCATCAATGCACACCAAGAGATCCTTAAGACTACCCATCATAGGCTTACTCCACTCGGGAGAAAAAGTCACCACTCAATAACAAGACATTAGAAAAACACTCAACAACACACCAAGACTTCCCTTTCGGAATGCCTACTTAGTGAAATGAGTAGATGGCGTCCCATTCCACCACCTACTCTTTTAGAAGGCTTGGCACCAAGACTCCCCTTTCAGAAGGTCTACTTAGTGCAATGGGTAGATAGCGTCCCATACCACAACCTACCCTAAGTAGTACATTCTTTTAGAAGACTTAGTTCATTCAATTCATATAAGACTCACCAAGACTCCCCTTTTTGGAATGCCTACCTAGTGCAATGAATAAATAACGTCTCATTCCACTACCTACCCTATGTAGTACACTCTTTTAGAAGACTTAGCACTTTCATTACTTTTGTGGGGGTTAGCTGAACTGACATAGACCATGAGATCTAGACATGAAATCCCGATATTAAACCCAATCGGATGAGGGATCCTCACTTGCCTAAAGTAAGGTCATCTCTTGGCTTTTACATGGCTTTCCCAATAGTCATACTTATGCGGATGCATAGTTAAGGGATAAGGCGAGTGATACTAAGTAACTCATTCTGTACTAATGAGGATTACTCATCTCAAGAGGTACATAGGAATACAACATCTCAACTCACGAAGTGTAACCACCCCTTCTTCATATCCTCTCAGTGTTAAGCATAATTCCCCACAGATTCTAAACATTTTATAATATAAGTTAAGGATAACTAGTGAACACCACATCTCAACTCACGAAGGGTATTCATCCTCCGACCTATCTTAGAAAGCTCTTAGGATGTAGTGAGGTTGCTACTAAACACTTCATCTCAACTCACGAAGAGTGTTCACCCTAAAATTCCCCTTTTTACTTAACTTAGCTTCATACATCCATTTAAGTGTGTGTGTACATGTGAATACACCTTGCATATAAGCATCATTTATTCATCTTAATTCCTATACATGCTTTAGACCTTCATTCATCACACACTTTACATGCTGCACAAAAACATTACTTGATTTATGCATATTCTAAATAAAACATGCAATTCAAACTTCATAATACACAATACAAGAACCATCTTCATTATCATTTCATTTCACATATTTGGCCTTCGAAGACACATTTACAATACATACTAAGTATAATCAAATTCATCAAGTAAACACCGACACCAAGAAGGTGCACCATACCACTCAAGAGACATTCATGAAAAGAGTTAGCAATGAAACCAACTTACCATTCTTCCAAAGCCTTCACACATATTTACAAATTTACTCAAAAATTCAGCATAATATAGCCCTTAGTGCAGTATCTAAACAACAATATCAACCATAAGAAACCAAACCTCAAAGACTACCAACTCATGCTCATTTAACTCATTCCTTTAGCAAAAATTTGATAAAAAGTTTTAACATGTTTTCATTGAAGTTTTTGCATTAAAATCATAAACTACCATTATAAACATCATATTTGAATCATTATAAACGTTTTCATGCAAGACCCATATTAAGAGCTAAAGATAGAGGAAACTAGGGTTGAAAACCCTTATTGAAAATCCATTAGAAGTGACTGTTGAATGGAAGAGAGTTCAAGGATGGATACCATACCTTAAGTAGAAGAAAACCCACTAATTGTGATGAAGAACTCGACCACCAACAGCCCTCCTAGCTCCTTCTTGACTTCTAGCTTCTATGGAGTTTGAGAGAGAATTCTAAGAGATTGGGGTTTTGGGTTTTAGGAAAATGAGGTCTAAAATTAGGTCTTAGGGATTGAAACACTTTAGTATACATAAATAACCCTAAAAATGACTTCCTAGTTTCATAAAAGACTTGGGGTGAATTTACCAAACACCCCAAGTCATTACAGGGAAAGACAACTTTTTGGCAGGCTTCAAACGATGGATGCAACCAACGGACCGTCTGTCCATCATCGGTAAGTTGGTGGGGTTTCGTGGGTGGACACTTAGATTTATTTGGGGGCTGGCTAACCCAACCTGCAGGTCCAATCGATGGGGCAAGTCGACGGGCCGTTGGTTGGACCACTGGCCGTCGTTTGCCCTCGTTGGTGGACACTGCCAAGGTAGTTTTCGGTCCTTCTTTTGGGCCCTTCACTAGGGCCCCTTGTGTGTCCTAGGTGTGGTCGTACCCAGAGGATAAACCCCTAAACATAGTCTTCTAGGTCTTAGGTTACATCCCACACAAATTTCAAACAAAACAAACACGTAAAACTCACTCAAACACATGAGAACACACAAGCACTATCTAAGGCATATCTTCCGAACGTCATAGATGTTCTTGGACGTTTGACCTCCAAACTTAACCTAACTTCACACACTACCTAAGAACATCAATATAAATCATTTTAAGTTAAAATTAACTCAAGAAACAATCACGAAGTTCTAGTTCACCTTAGTTCGTTTTAGGGTGTTACATTCTCCCCCACTTGGAATAACATTCGTCCTCGAATGACACTAAAACTTTAAGACCATAAAGGAATCCATTAGAAACACATAACACATTAAAATAATGATTAATACAATCATAATAAAAGCATTAACTAACAAGAAGGACCATTTCACATTTCCAAACACTTGCAACACATGAAACTTTTTGCAAAACTTCACAAATTCAAAATTTACCCTTTCCCTTCTTTGATGGAGGAACTACCTTCTCAAACATTAAACATGCTCATATAAAACCGTTTTACACACATTGAAACTACAATTCAAGACAAAACAAATTTTTTTCAAAAATGAGAAACTTTATAGTGAACATTCACTGTAACACTGTTAGACATGCTAAAATTTCAAAAATCCATTCTTTGAGCAATTCATCAAGATGGCATGATCATATGAAATCTAAAACCATATAAAGTTATCTCATAACATAAAAACAACAATCATAAAGAGTTAAGACTTACCGGTATCATTAACTCTGGATTAGTTATCCTTCCTAGCTCCCATCCGATACGGATGACTCTTCTTTGGAGCATTGGGATCTAGAACACTTTTAGGAGCTTGATTGGCCTCTTTCCCTCTTGATTTGATGCTAGGGCAGTCCCTCATCTTGTGGCCTTTACCACCACAACTTAAAACAACCATCCGTTCCGGCAAGACACTTACCCAAATGTTGTTTTCCACAAGAATCACACCTACCCCTTTAAAAGTATGGCCACCACCTTCAGAATTTTGGTTTGGAGCCCTATCCTTGATTCCCATGGAAGAATCTTTGTGATAGAACCTCTTCTTAGGTTTTTGGTGACTAGAATCATCTGACCTTGGCCACTTACCCTCTTGCCTTATCTCCCTAATTTTGGACTTCTAAATTTGTTGTGCATACACCATGAGCCTAGAAATATCCATGTCAATAAGAAGCATTGCCGTAGGACACTCTTTCTCCACCAAGCTAGACACTCCCATCACAAATTTGTTCATCCTAGCCCTACGGTTGGGTACCATGGTTGGGGCATACTTAGAGAGTTGGGTGAATTTGAGAGAGTACTCTTGCAAACTCATTACCCCTTGACGAAGGTTCATGAACTCAACCATCTTCTTCTCCCTCCACTCTAAGGAAAGAACCTATCTAGGATAGCCTCTTTGAATTCCTCCCAATCAATCGAACCATCTCCTTAAGGGTCTTTCACCCCTCCATTGCTCAAACCACACTTGAGCCACATCTTTGAGTTGGTAAGCGGCTAACTCTGCTTTCTCCCTAGGGTTCACACCCATAGCATCTACCACTTTGAAAACCTCATCTATGAAACCTTGTGGATCTTCATCCACCTTAGTGCCATTAAAAGTAGGAGGGTTCATCATCATGAAATCCCGAATACTAAAAGCGAGAGTACTAGAATTAGGTTGAGGTCCAACACCTTGATTAGCTTGGGAAACAAAGTGATTATTGACAACATGAGCTTGAGCTGTTATGAGTTGGGTCAAATTCATTAGGGAAGCCCTCAACTCCGCATTAGTCATATCTCCTTCAACAAAAGGAGCTTGAGGCATATGAGGCACTTGAGGAACTTGAGGCTCTTGAGGTTCCGGAGGCACTTGAGGTTCTTGAAGGTGAACCTCCTCATTCTATCCCTCTAGGACAACAATAGAAACTTGGTCATCACGGGGAGGGATCCTCTCATTAGCTACACCTCCCTCCTCCGTTCTAGCGGTTGATCTCCTCGTATTCATATCCTATAAACACAAAGAGAAGAGGTTGAGAAAAAACATTTTATAGAACTCAACTCTAAGGCACGACATTAGAATAGAGAAGAAAGTGAAACTTCTATCATCCTATAGCCTCTTGTCCATGGATGTGTCGCGACTCACACCAATGACCAAGACTCTACTAGATGTGGCTTGTGAGACTTTTAGACCCTAAACTATTTCCCATAACCTTATGCTCTGATACCAAGTCTGTCACGACCCGAAAGTACCCCATAGAAGCTAGGGAGAACCCGACCGGGCGTACTTGACCATTTGGGGTCTTGTACAAGCCCTTTAACTATCGTTCATTACATAAGACATGAAAAGTAGTGCGGAATTTAAAACATTTCATGACATTTAATAAAAAAAGGAAGTCTTTCATAAATACTAAGAAAATCTCATCGTCACAAGCCAACTTAAAGACGCAACATAATATCTTAGGGACACGGACCTTTACATTGAAAGAAATACATAATAAGTCTTAACATAAAGAAACTAAGAAGATTGGAACTATGCCCTCGGATATATGAGGACATATTTTGTCTTGATAGAAATATTCCCAAGATTTGCCTTCTAGACTTCAAAATTGCTTCCTAAACCTATACTTATAGATTATAGAAAAAGTATGGGGTTAGTACAAAATAATGTACTAAGAATGGTATATGCAAAAACATGCAAAAAGGGACTTTTTAGTATAAATAAGCTTTCATGCCAAGATAAGTAAAACATTCATGAATTTAGAAGCAAAACAACATAAGAAACATCATTTAACACTTACAGAAAGATTTCCATAATTTTAATAAAAAGAGACACTTTACTGTGAACTACTCAACACTTACAATAAACCATTTTATCCTTACAGTGAACCAATTTGACTTCAACACAATGAACTTCCAAGGTATTTCCAAGAGGAAGTGAACTCATTTCCGTAGGAGTTTTCCTAACCGAGATTATCCTAAGACTCTCCAAGGTAGACATGAAGGAACCTCCCATACACCTCATTCGATGCACTCCAAGGAGATCGTTAAGACTAACCGTCATAGGCTTACTCCACTCGGGAGAACAAGTCACCAATCAATAACAGGAAATTATAAGAACACACAAAACTTCCCTTTCGGGATGCCTACTTTGTGCAATGAGTAGATGGCGTCCCATTCCACCACCTACCCTAAGTAGTACACTCTTTTAGAAGGCTTGGCACCAAGAATCCCCTTTCGGAAGGTCTACTTAGTGTAATAGATAGATAGTGTCCCATACCACCACCTACACTAAGTAGTACGTTCTTTTAGAATACATAATTCATTCAATTCATATAAGACTCACAAAGACTTTTCCTTTTTGGAATGCCTACCTAGTGCAATGGATAAATAGCGTCCCATTCCATACCTACCTTATGTAGTACAGTCTTTTATAAAACTGAGCACTTTCATTACTTTTTTGAGGGTTATCTTAACTGACATATACCATGAGAGGTAGACATGGAATCCCGATATTAACTCATATCAAAAGAGAAATCCTCACTATACTAGAGTAAGGTCATTCTCTTAGACTTTACATGGCTTTCCCAATAGCTATACCTATGCGGGCACATAGTTAAGGGATAAGGACATTGCTACTACGTAACTCATTCTCTACTAACGAGGAGTACTCATCTCAAGAGGTGCATTGGACTACAACATCTCAACTCACAAAGTGTAACCACCCCTTCTTCATATCCTCCCGGTGCTAAGCATAATTCCCCACGGATTCTCAACATTTATGGAATAAGGATAACTAGTGAACACCACATCTCAACTCACGAAGGGTATTCATCCACCGAACAATCTTAGAAAGCTCTTAGGATGTTGTTAGGTTGCTACTAAACACTTCATCTCAACTCACGAAGAGTGATTCACCCAAAAACTCCCCTTTTTAATTAACGTAGCTTCATTCATCCATTTAAGTGTGTGTACATGTGAACACACCTTGCATATAAGCATAATTTAATTTATCTTAATTCCTATACATGCTTTAGACCTTCATTCATCACACACTTTACATGTTTCACATAAACATTATTTCATTTAGGCATAATCAATGCAAATCATGCAATTCAAGTTTCATAATACACAATACAAGAACCATCTTCATTATCACTTCATTTCACATATTAGGCCTTCAAAGCCACACTTACAATACATACTACGTATAATCAAATTCATCAAGTAAACAGCGCCACCAAGAAGCTAGACCATACCACTCAGGAGAAATTCATAAAGATAGTTAACAATGAAACCAACTTACCATTCTTCCAAAGCCTTCACACCTATTTACAAATTTACACAACAATTCATCATAAAATAGACCTTAGGGCAGTAGCTAAACAACAATACCAACCATTAGAAACCAAAGCTCAAAGATTACCAACTCATGCTCATTTAACCCATTCCTTAAGCCAAAATTTGATAAAAAGCTTTAACATGTTTTCATTGAAGTTTTAGAATTAAAATAATCAACTAACATTAGAAACATCATATTGTAATCATTAGAAAAATTTTCATGCAAGACCCATATTTAGAGTTGAAGATAGAGGAAACTAGGGTTGAAAATCCTTTTTGAAAATCCATAGAAGTGACTCCTTGAATGGAAGAGAGTTCAAGGATGGATACCATATATTAAGTAGAATAAAACCCACTAATGTTTATGAAAAGCTCGACCACCAACAGCCCTCCTAGCTCCTTCTTGACTTCTAGCTTCTATTGAGTGTTAGAGAGAGTTCTAAGAGAGTGGGGTTTTGGTTTTTAGGATAATTAGGTCTTAGGATTTGAAACACTTTAGTATACGTAAATAACCCTAAAAAATACTTCCTAGGTTCATAAAAGACTTTGGGTGAATTTACCAAACACCCCAAGTCATTACATGAAAAGACAACTTTTTGCAGGCTTCAAGCGACGGATGCAACCAACGAACCGTCTGTCCATCAACGGTCCGTTGGTGAGGTTTCGTGGGTGGACACTTAGCTTCATTTGGGGCCTGGCTAGCCCGCCTTGTAGGTCCAATCGATGGGGCAAGTCGACGGGCCGTTGGTTGGACCACTAGCCGTCGTTTTCCCTCGTTGGTGGACACTGCCAAGGCAGATTTGGGTCCTTCTCTTTGGCCCTTGTCTAGGGCCCCGTGTGGGTCCTAGGTGGGGTCGTACCCAGAAGTTAAACCCCATAAACATAGTCGTATAGGTCTTAGGAACATCCCACCCCATCTTCAAACAAAACAAACACGTAAAACTCACTCAAACACACTAGAACACACAAGAACCATCAAATGCATATCTTCCGAACGTCATGGACGTTCTAGAACGTTTGACCTCCAAACTTAACCAAATTTCACACACTTCCTAAGAACATCTATATAACTCATTTTAACTTAAAATTATTTCAAGAAACAATCACGAAGCTCTAGTTCACCTTAGTTTGTTTTAGGTGTTACAAAAACTCCGCCTTTCTCTTTCCACCAATTAAGGTATATTCATTTGGAAAAAAAAATCATACTATATAAACTCCACCATTTTGCTAGAATAATCCACAACTTCCTCACTAGGTAATCATACCACATTCCCCCTTAAAGTAAACCTACACAGAATCTCAACCAAATCACAAGAACAACTAGGAAACATTAACCACACAAGGGGTTTCCCTCTACTTCTAAAAAATCTCCACATCCTCTCAACATTCCTCAAATTTCCACCTTAAAGCATTTCCACCATCATTGAACATAATCACAAGATAACTCATTTTCTCTCAAAGGCACTTTATTCAATCATTATAATTCATACCATGCTTAGAACTACATCACCATAAAGTTTCTCATCACAAAACTTCCAATCTCATAAATCACACCTAAGTCATAAATGGCATCATATCACAATTCTCAAAACTCACCTTCATATCTAGTCTTCTAGCCACAAAACCATCATAAGCATCAAAACTCACATTTCTCTCCCTTAAATTAAGAAACATCTCCCCTTCCAAGCAATCACACCTTGAAAACCACCGGACAAGGGAACATAAGAGAGAGAGACCTTATGGAGTTATATTCTACGGCACGATTCAAGAGTAATGAAGAAAGTGAAACTGTATCATCCTATAGCCTCTTGTCCATGGATGTGTCGCGACTCACACCAATGAACAAGACTCTACTAGACGTGGCTTGTGAGAATTTAGACCCTAAACTTTTTCCCAACCGTATGATCTGATACCAAGTCTGTCATGACCCGAAAGTACCCTCTAGAAGTTAGGGAGAACCATTGGATCAGGACAAGGCGTACTTGATCCTTTGGGGTCTTGTGCAAGCCCTTTAACTATCAATTATTGCATAAGACATGAAAAGTAGTGCGGAATTTAAAACTTTTCACGATATTTAACATAAAAGGATTTTTTTCATAAATACTAAGAAAATCTCATTGTCACAAGCCAAACTTAAATATATAACATAATATCTTAGGGACACGGCCCTTTACATTTAAAAGAAATACATAATAATTTTTTAAATAAATAAAACTAAGAAATAGAACTATGCCCTCGAATATATTAGGACATACTTAGTCTGGAGAGAATCTTTCCCAAGGTTTGCCTTCTAGCCTTCAACCTTGCTTCCAAACCAATACTTATAGAGTATAGAAAAGTATGGCGTAAGTACAAATAATGTACTAAGTATGGCATATGCAAAAACATGCAAAAAGGAATATTTTAGTAAAATTTCACTTTCATTCCGATTAAGTAAAACATTCATGAATATAGAAGTAAAATAATATAAGAATCATCATTTAATATTTAGAGAAGTATTTCCATAATTTTACACAAAAGGACCATTTTACAGTAAGCTAAAAAAAAATTGTTACAGTGAACTCTGTCACATCCGGGGAGCACCCCCTAGAAGTAACATGGCGTACTTGACCTCTCGGAGGTCTTTTACAAGCCCATACCTATAATTCATTGCATTGTCATATGTAAATTAGCGGAAAATTTAAAACTAATCATAGCACATCATATGCTAGAAACTTCACTTCATATATATAAAATATCATAAGTACATATTTAGACTCTAGTATCTTTTTGCCATCCTAGACTCAATATCATAAGAGTACTCGGTCCTTAGAACATAATACAGAAGTACAATATTTAAGAACATTACAGTAAACCATAACTAGGGAATCCTTGGAACTTATGGACCCCTTTCCTTGAGCATGGAAATCACATATCAAGATCCTCAATCTTAGAGATATCGTTTTAAGCATCCATAACCTACACTTTTGTGTAAAAGGTAGAGAAGAATGGTGTTAGTACAAGAATGCACTAAGTATGACAACCATGCAAAAACATGCATTTAAAAGGGACATTTTACTTGAAATCATGCATTATGCCTTTTTTGTGAAAACATCATAAATCCTTGATACAATAGCATTTATATCATTTACATACTTCATATTGACATATTCAAAGTCCAAACATCATATAAAATTACATATAGAATTTAAGCAACATTTGAGGTCACTTTACAGTGAGCTGTTTTCACTTTACAGTGAACTATTTTCCTTTTAACTCCTTAACCTCACAAGTAACCCTCTAGTGATACTTGGTACAATGCATCACCTTAGGGCCACAAAGAAAGCATACATACAACCTAAATAAGCCAACACATATCATGATAGAAGTATAATACATCATAGACACATTTAAGTCAAGACTCTAGTGGCTTTACAGTAAGCTACAACAACTTGCACATCTATTCACTTTACTTTACATAGAGCATTGTACTCACAATCCCAATCTAAGTCCACTAGTGGAATGTACATGTGAAGCCCCATAACCTCACACATACTTAGTAAACCTATCATGAGACGACAAGCCTTAACAACCAATTCATACATCAACATAGTAAGTGAAGACAACTTCCTTCATGTCATCAACCTTCATCATGTAGCCATTAAGATCAATTATTATGCATATACAACAAGACCACGTCATATAGGATCATACCATGCATTTCATCACAACAAGTAGACATTTACTACAAAGTCATGCATAAGGAACATATATATAGACACATGCATTAGGACACCTTCCTAGGACTTCCCTCAAGAGCGACTTGTGCAATGCATAAGTGAAGTACCATACCCCCACCTACACTAAGAACCTACCCTTAGGTTATCCTAATTAGGGTCCTTACTTTACTTCCATTGTGCATAAATACTTTAGGGAAACTATAGCCTTAACCGACACTAAGACCATGGGTGCAACATGGAATATGGTGTTGTAGAGTCTTACACCAATAGAAGGTGTTCTTACCTAGCCAAGGTAGAACATTAACACATGCTATCATCTTAGTTGATATCACTTGCTAGATCCTATATGGAAAGCATAGTTTATGGAACTTGGGGGTCGTCAAGGAAACATCACTCTACGCCCTTTTTTGGTCATGAGTCTATCCACCCCGTGAGGTCTATGGTGACCTACCTTCCTACAAATGGAAGGGACACCGCTCATCTTCAAGTTCACTTGGCGCTAAGCTAAGTTCCCTTTTTATTAAAAAGCCTTTATTAACTTTATCTCATATAATTAGGCTTAGGAGAGTCATCCCCTCATATGCTTAGCTCATAGGTCATAGATGAGAGTTCATTAACCTAAATCATGTCAGAAACCCTTTCACATGGACATAGCATATGTAAGAACCTATCTAGTTTAGGGTACACTTGAGCACACCTATCAAGGCCCCTCTATTGACTAGATCTTCATACATGTGTGTGCATATACTTATATGTGAGAAAACCTTTAACATAACACATAAATGTCATACATGTTCATACATCTATGCTTAAGTCTACAGGTACAACTATATGAGCAATCCTTTCATATAAACACACCAAGACACTATGCATATTCATACTTCATCATATCATAGGCTTAACATCATAGCATATAATTCATATTCATAACATACTCATGTATTCATATCCATGTACATAAGAGACCAAACCTAGGAACTATCCTATCAAAGTCCACATGTGCAATGCATAGACAAGTTCCCATACCCTTGCCCATACTAGTACACCTATCAAGTCATCCTAGTTAAGGGATACATAACATTCTTCCATAGACTGATGCTTAGCATGCATAATAGTACACATTAGTGAATATGAGAACCACCTTTCATTTAGACACCATGACCTATAATACTTGTAAGCATGCATGTAGAGTGAGGATGTGTGTGCATTGGTGAAGATGATCACATAATGACTATCAACAACACCTTAAGGCATCCACCCTCTTAGGACCACAATACACAACCAAGCGTAGACCACACAACACATAATAGCCTAGGAGACAAGACAACTTCTTATTACACTTAAGACTCCTAACTTTTGCTATTCATGCATTCACATAAGGGTAAATAGGTAGGGGTCATCATTACTTAATACTTCATTAATGGAAGCACCTACACATAACCCTAACATAATCATTCACATGCTCATAACAATAGCAACATAACCTAGATTCACAACTAGAGTAGAAGATTCGACACAAGTTACACATAAGGTGATCATCATACTCACACACTCATATATTTATCAATTTATCTTCAAGACCACAGTAAACACTTAAATAATGATAATAAAGTAAACACCGCCACCATAAGTGGACCATACCACACAATGCCATACAAGGCTTTATCAACTACAATAATATAGAAAAGTAGAGGAAAAGAGTATTCTTACCAATTCATCAACCTTTAATCACTATTGATCAATACAAGCCTTCCATCAACAATTCAAGTATAAGGCAGTAGATAAACATACAATAACATAAACGAAAGCATACTCAAATCCTTACAAGATCAAGATACCAACATAGGCACTAAACTATCAATTCAATAGAGAGTAGAGGGAGTAGGCAATCTTGCCAATTCCCCAGAGCCTTGATCATCAATCATATTTTATCAATAATGTACATATTAGGCAGTAGCTAAAGATATAGAAATCAAGACTAAATCATACTTCATTCATCCTACAATTTAGATCACCTCACATACATAGCATTATCAATTCATAGACTAGAAGAAGCTAGATCAATTCATACCAAGCCTTCTTTACTTTTATCATGAATGATTCATACCCAAAATACATCAATAACATTAATATGAGGCATTAGTTAAAGAAATTATAACCTAAACCAAATCCTACTACAATTGCCACAAACTCGAGATTACAATGAACATGCTACTTTACAAATCCATGGAAAATAGAAGGACATAGGCTAATCAAACCTTTATCAACATGGATACTCATCAACAAGTAATCATTAATATTCATGTGAGGCATTAGCTACGGTTATGCTTACACAAACGAGTCCCACAATTATACATTATAAAGTCAATGTTACAGTGATCACATAGAGGCGTAGGCTAGTTTTATTCAAACATTCATATATTGATTTAATTGGATAATTCATCAACAAATAACCATCAATATACTTAAATAACAGATGAGCAACTCAACGTAATAGAATCAGAATTCAACCAATAACAAGCCACGATCACAATTCCCATGCAAGGGCTAAGTCGAGTTTGGGAAGGGACATGGGTTCACAATGCAATTAGATTGAAATTCACATTAAAACCAATAAATTATATTCAATTCACCATGATTAATCCTTTAAAAACGTTTTTAGAAAGAATCCATGGCTAGATTGAAGGAGGAGAAGTTTGATCATGAAATCTCTTTTCAAAACGTTGAGATTAACTCTCTAGATGGAAGGATAACTAGAGATGAAGGATCCATACGTTAATATAGAAAAAGACCTCTAAATATTGATGAATAATCCATTGGAATCCAAGCTCCAAGCTGTTCTTGAGCTTCACCTTTAATGGAGGTTTCTAGGGAGAATTGGTTTTGGAGGGAAAGTCTAATTTGTGTGAATGGGATTGGGAATGGGTTGGTCACGTGTTTGATCACTTATATACACCCAAAAATAACAAAATAAAATCAATTAGGGTCAGGTTAGGACGTGGGGTGAATTTCCCATTCACCCTTTAAATGAAACAGTGCGCAGGCGGCTTGACACAGCCTGCACCAACAGCCACAATCGACGCCCAGTAGGTCCATCGACGGACCGTCTGTGGCTTCCGTCGATTGGGTCTTGGGCTGTATTTTTTTTAGACTTATCCAGGCTAAGTGTCCATCGACGACTCCACCATTGACGGGCCGTTTGTCAACAAATGGGGCGTCGTTTGGTTCAGTCGATTGACACTGCCAAGGCAGTGTCTCGCCAACCCTTGGGTCCTTCTTGTGGGCCCTTTTGTGGGGGCCCTTGTGAAGTCGTACCCATTCCAACGTGAATATACACCTTAACATGTTTAATACCTTCCATGCAATTTTCACCCAAAATGAACACTTAAAACACATCCAAACATGCAAGGCACACTCAAGACACACATGAACTTCTCAAGGGCTAACTTTCAAATGACTTAGACGTTCTTGGACGTTTGACCTCTAAACTTCATGAAACTCCATATACTTCCTATAAAACATCATTAAAACCCATTTTAAGACTTCATAATCTTATTAAATACAAATATAAACACGTATAGACACATGAGGCACATAGGTGGCTAGTCGTCGAACGTTTTGATTGTCCCTTGACGTTTGACTTCCAATTCACCTCAAATTTTAAACACTGCCTCAATACAATATTATAAACAATTTTAGGACCTCAGACCCTTAGTAAAAACATGTTAGGCTCTAGACACCCTAACTCATTTTGGGGGTCTTACAATATCCCCCACTTGGGAACATTCATCCTCGAATGACACTTGGGGCATATTAAACACATTAAGGACTTCAATAACCCATACAACAGGTCATCTCATTCATAACATAATCACATAGAAGTCATTGCACCAAACTCACAAGGAACACAAACTTCAAACCACTTAGCACTCAATGCAACGCAAGAAAGCCACACTTCCACTCACTCATGTCTAATGCATCAAACACTCAGGAACCTCTCATGTTCATAGGAGTAACTTCCTTCTCCTAATCATAACATGGTCATTACACTTCATTTTATCAATATCTCATCATACTTGATCACACGTAGAAAGATTCAACAATACTCAAAAGCAAATATTCACTCATACTTCAAATGCACATAGACTTGAGTAAGATAGGTTGACAATAGATTCTTATTAGTTAGGCATACTGCCTTGGGACCATACTCAACCATACCATGCCTAGTTATGTTTTAGGGAGGAATTTCCGTCTCCTCAACACACTTACATGTCTCATGAATTCATACCCAAACAAATGCACAAACGTCTATTTCCTTTTAAAATGATAAATTCTCAACTTTTAAACCAAGGCATGCTCATGTTTTCTTCCTAGTGAAGTCTAAATGGTAAGTCACGCCAAGCACATCACAACGAATAGGAAGCCATTTCACAAAATGTCAATTTCTAACATAGCAATAGCCTTCACAGTAAGCATCATTTGGGAAAAATAACACAAATCATAGGCACACACAAGGCACTAGCTAATCATGCCTTCACTTTTCAAGAGTGCTTACAATCATGCTTTCAAAAATCATAAGTCACATAATTTTCAAGAGACTCAATATTTTTTTCATTTTTAAGAGGCTCAATTTCTCATAAGGCTAAACATTACATCTCACAAATGACTACAGCCATGTTTCTTATCTTATCTCATGAAGTCAAATACACAACTAGCATGTTAAGATGCAACATCAACATGAGAAAACATGGATTTGATCAAAATTCTTTTTCAAGTACTTTAGAATCTTAAAAATATACTTAAGGTAGTGTCAATCAATACATACCAAACATATAGAGGTCATGCAATTCATACTTTTTGCAGAACTCCATTCATAAAATAGCTTACCAAAAGTTCATTAGATTCAAGCTCAAGCAAAAATAGAAGGACAAGGTAGATATATCTACAACCTTACTACTCCATTACCATCCCCCCACATAGGGTAAACCCAATTAAGAGAAACTTAACCCAATCTTCCAGAGTATTTTAGCTTTTCAACCAACAAAGAAGTTACAGTAACTTACCATAAGGGCATCAAAGGCATTCTAAATTTTATCACCTAAGAAATTTATCCCCAATCATCAAGTTAAGTCATATTATTCAACCACATAAGGTTTTTATACAATACAATAGACACCAAGATCATACAACATTAGGGGAAACAATAGAGGAGACTTAGTCATAAGAACTCTTCCTTTTCATTCAACCTTATAGTAAGGTGACTTCTAGATCAATCAAATCAACATCATCACCCTACCAAGACTAGCATACTACCTTCCCAGCTAGGATAAAGTCTATACAAAGGACTCCAGTCCATACTAGGCAACTAGAAAGGACCATATATATACAAAGGGAAACATTAAAAACTTTTAAACACATTCTTAGGGCAGCATGCTTCCATAGGTATTCACTAAGCATTTCTAGCTCCAATTATAATATTAGGCTACCATCATGTAAAATCATATAGTAACTCACCATTCCAAAAAAAAACTTATTTTAACCATAATAACTTCTAACATGCTTTAACTATATCATGACACACATTATTCTACCATAACATGATATCTCACATCAATTTCATACATAGCCATAAATTGCATCACATCATCAAAATATGCCAAAATTCACCTTCACACATACTCATCAAACCATAAAACCAAAATAAGCATTAAACTCACCTTTTCTCCCTCGAGCATATAAGATACCATCTCATCCAAGCAATCACATCTAAAAGACTACCAGACAAGAAAAAATAAGAGAGAGATCTTACAGAGTTAAGTTCTATGGCACAATATGAGAATGATGACGAAGGGAAACTCTATCGTCCTATAGCCTCCCGTATCATTTGATGGTGTCGCGACTCACCACCAATGAAAATGAGACTCTACTAGACATGGAAATATGAATCTTCTTGGAACCTAAAACCAATTTTATAAACCTCATGCTCTGATACCACGTTTGTCACATCAGGGGAGCACCCCCTAGAAGTAACATGGCGTACTTGACCTCTCGGAGGTGTTGTACAAGCCCATATCTATCATTCATTCCATTGTCATAGATAAATTAGCGGAACATTTAAAACTTTTCATAGCACATCATATGCTAAAAACTTCACTTCATATATATAAAATATCATAAGTAAATATTTAGACTCTAGTCTTTTTTTGCCATCCTAGACTCAACATCATAAGAGTACTGTAGGTACACGGCCCTTACAACATAATACATAAGTACAATATTAAAGAACTTTACAGTAAACCATAAGTAGGGAATCCTTGGAAATTATGGACCCCTTTTCTTGAGCTTGGGAATCACATATCAAACTCCTCAATCTCAGAGACATCCTTTTAAGCATCCACAACCTATACTTTTATGTAAAAAGTAGAGAAGAATGGTGTTAGTACAAGAATGCACTAAGTATGACAACCATGCAAAAATATGCATTTAAAAGGGACATTTTACTTGAAATCATGCATTATGCCTTTTTTGTGAAAACTTCATAAAACCTTGATACAATAGCATTTATTTCATTCACATACTTCATATCAACATATTAAATGTCCAAACATCAGATAATCACTTATAGAATTTAAGCCACATTTGAGGTCAGTTTACAGTGAACTAGTTTCCTTTTAACTCCTTAACCTCCAAGTAAGCCTCTAGTAATACTTGGTACAATGCATCACCTTAGGGACACAAAGAAAGCATACATACAATCTACATATGCCAACACATATCATGATAGAAGTATAATACATCATAGACACATTTAAGTCAAGACTCTAGTGGCTTTACATTAAGCTACATAACCTTGCACATCTATTCACATTACTTTACATAGACCATGACAAAACCTACTCACAATACCAATCTAAGTCCACTATTGCAATGTACATGTGAAGCCCTATAACCTCACACATACTTAGTAAACCTATCATGAGACTACAAGACTTAACAACCAATCATCAACATAGTAAGTGAAGACAACTTCCTTTATGTCATCAACCTTCATAATGTAGTCATTAAGATCAATTATTATGCGTATGCAACAAGACCACTTCATATAGGCTCATACCATGAATTTAATCACAAAAAGTAGACATTTATTAGAAAGTCATGCATAAGGAACATAAACATAGACACATGCATTAGGAAACCTACTTAAGACATCCCTCAAGAGCCACTTGTTCAATGCATAGGTGAAGTCCCATAACGCCACCTACACTAAGAAACTACCCTTAGGCTATCCTTGTTAGGGTCCTTACTTTACTTCCATTGTGAATTTTACTTTAGGGAAACTATAGCCTTAACCGACACTAACACCATGGGTGCTACATGTAATCTTGTGTTTTAGATCCTTACACCTATGGAAGGTGTTCTTACCTAGCCAAGGTAGAACATTAACTCATGCTAGTATCTTAGTTGATATTACCTGCTAGATCCTATGTGGAAATCAGAGTTTATGGAACTTGGGGGTCTTCATGGAAACATCACTCTACACCCTTTTTGGGTCATGAGGCTATCCACCCCGTGAGGTCTATGGTGACCTACCTTCCTACAATGGGAAGGGACACCGCTCATCTTCAAGTTCACTCGGTGCTAAGCTAACTTTCCTTTTTATTAAAAAGCCTTTATTAACTTTATCTCATAAAATTAGGCTTAGGAGAGACATCCCCTCATATGCTTAGCTCATAGGTCATAGATGAGAGTTGATCAACCTAAATCATGTGATAAAACCTTTCACATGGACATAGCATATGTAAGCACCTATCTAGTTTAGGGTACACTTGAGCACACCTGTCAAGGCCCCTCCTCTATTGACTAGATTTTTATACATGTGTGTGTACACTTATATGTGAGCAAACCTTTCACATGACACATAAATGTCACACATGTTCATATATCTATGCATAAGTCTATAGGTATAACTATATGAGCAATTTTTTCAAATAAACACACCAATAAACTATGCACATTCATACTTCATCATATCATAGGCTTAACATAATCGCATATAAGTTATATTCGTAACATACTCATGCATTCATATCCATGTACATAAGAGACCAAACTTAGGAACTATCCTATCAAGGTACACATGTGCAATGCATAGACAAGGTCCCATACCCCTTGCCCATACAAGTACACCTATCAAGTCATCATAGTTAATGAATACATAACATTCATCCATGGACTCAAGCTTAGAATGCATAATAGTAGACAATAGTGAATATGAGAACTATCTTTCATTTAGACACCATGACCTATACTACTTGTAAGCATGCATGTAGAGTGAGGGTGTGTGTGCATTGGTCAACATGATCACATAATGGATATCAACAACACCTTCAGGCAGCCACCCTCTTAGGACAACAATACACAACCAAGCGTAGACAACAAAACACATAATAGCCTAGGAGACAAGCAAACTTCAAATTACACTTAAGACTCCTAACTTTTGCTATTCATGCATTCACATAGGGGTAAATAGGTAGGGGTCATCATTCCTTAATACTTCATTAATGGCAGCACCTATACATAACCCTAACATAATCATTCACATGCTCATAACAATAGAAACATAACCTAGATTCACAACTAGAGTAGAAGACTAGGCACAAGTTACACATAGGATGATCATCATAAACACACACTCATCTATTCATCAATTTGCCTTCAAGGCCATAGTCAACACTTATATAATGCCAATAAAGTAAACACCGCCACCATAAGTGGACATACAATACAATGCCATACAAGGCTTCATCAACTACAATAATATAGAAAAGTAGAGGAAAAGAGTTATTCTTACCAATTCATCAACCTTTGATCACTACTGATCAATACAAGCCTTTCATCAACAATTCAAGTATAGGGCAGTAGCTAAACATACATTAACATAAACGAAATTATACTCAAATCCCTACAAGATCAAGATACCAACATAGTCACTAAACTATCAATTCAATAGAGAGTAGAGGAAGTAAACAATTTTACCAATTCCCCAAAGCCTTTATCATCAATCATATTTTATAATTAATGTACATATTAGGCCGTAGATAAAGAGATAGAAATCAAGACTAAATCACACTTCATTCATCCTATAATTTATATCACCTCACATCATAGCATTATCAATTCATAGACTAGAAGAACCTAGATCAATTCATAACAAGCCTTCTTTACTTTTAACATGAATGATTCATACCCAAAATTCATCAATAACATCAATATAAGGCATTAGTTAAAGAAATCATAACCTAAACAAAATCCTACTACAATTGCCATAAACTAGAGATTACAGTGAACATGCTACTTTCGGAATGCATGGAAAATAGAAGGACATAGGCTAATCAAACCTTGATCAACATGGATCAATCATCAAAAATTCATAATTAATATTTACGTGAGGTATTATCTACGGTTATGCTTACACAAACGAGTCCCACAATTATACATTATAGAGTCAATGTTATAGTGATCACATAGAGGCGTAGGCTAGTTTTATTTAAACATTCATACATTGATCCAATTGGATCATTCATCAACAACTCACCATCAATATACTTAAATAACAGTAGACATGAGAAATTCAAGGTAATAGAATCATAATTCAACCAATGACAAGTCACGATCACAATGCCCATGCAAGGGCTAAATCGAGTTTGGGAAGGGACATGGGTTCACAATGTAATTAGATTGAAATTAACGTTAAAACCAATATATTATCTTCAGTTCATCATGATTATCCATTAAAAACGTTTTTAGAAAGAACCCATGGCTAGATTTAAGAAGGAGAAGTTTGACCATGAAATATCTTCTGAAAACATCGAGATTAACTCTCTAGATGGAAGGATAACTACAGATGAAGGATCACCATACCTTAAGATGGAAAAAGAACTCTAAAACATGATGAATAATCCATGGGAATCCAAGATCCAAACTGTTCTTGAGCTTCACCTTTAATAGAGGTTTCTAGGGAGAATTGGTTTTGGAGGGAAAGTCTAATTTGTGTGAATGGGATCGTGAATGGGTTGATAACTTTGTTGATCACTTATATACACCCAAAAATAACCAAAGAAATAAAGTATTGTCAGTTTAGGACTTGGGGTGAATTTCCCATTTACCCCTTAAATGAAACAGTGCGCAGGCAGCTTGACACAGCCTGCACCAACGACCACAATCGACGCCCAGTAGGTCCATCGATGGACCATCTGTGGCTTCCGTCGATTGGGTCTTGGGCTGTATTTTGCCTGAGACTTATCCAGACTAAGTGTCCATCGACTACACCACCATTGGAGAGTCATTTTCCAACAAAAGGGTGTCGTTTGGTTCAGTCGATTGACACTGCCAAGGCAGTGTCTCGACAGCCCTTGGATCCTTCTTGTGGGCACTTTTACGAGGCCCTTGGAAGTCTTACTCGGACGTTTCCAACGTGAATATACACCTTAACATGTTGAATACCTTCCATGAAAGTTTCACCAAAAATTATCACATAAAACACATCCAAACATGCTAGGCACACTCAAGACACAGATGAATGTCTCAAGGGCTAACTTTTGAACGTCCTAGACGTTCTTGGACGTTTGACCTCCAAACTTCATGAAACTCCATATAATGCCAATAAACATTATTATAACTCATTTTAAGACTTCATAATCTCATGAAATACAAATATAAGCATGTATAGACACATGAGCCGCATAGGTGGCTAGTCGTCAAACGTCTTGGTCGTCCCTTGCCGTTTGACTTCCAATTCACCTCAAACTTTACACACTGCCTCAATACAATATTATAAACAATTTTAGGACCTTATACACTTAGGAAAAACATGTTAGGCTCTATACACCCTAACTCGTTTGGGGTTTTTACAAACTCTTTCAACTTACAGTGAATTCATTTTATCCCAAAACAGTGAACTCCCAAAGTTAAGCCAAGAAAGAGTGAACTCATTTCCGTAGGAGTTTCCCTAGCTAAGGTTATCCTAAGACTCACCAAGGTAAGACATGAAGGAAACGCCCAAACACCTCCTTCAATACATACCTAGGTGATCCCTGAGACTACCCCATCTAGGATTACTCGCCTCGGGAGAACAAGTCCCCACTCAATGACAAAATATTAGAAGAACACTCAAACAACACACTAAGACTTCCTTTTCGGAATGCCTGCTTAGTGCAATGAGTAGATGACGTATCATTCCACCACCTAACCTGAGTAGTACACTCTTTTAGAAGCTTAGCTCATTCAATTGACATAAGACACACCAAGACTTCCCTTTCAGAATGCCTACTTAGTGCAACGTATAGATAGCGTCCCATTCCACTACCTGCCCTAAGTAGTACACTCTTTTAGAAGACTTAGTACTTTTATTACTTTTGTGGGGGTTAGCTTAACCGACATATACCATGAGAGCTAGACATGGAATCTTGATATTAACCCTTATCGGATGAGGGATCCTCACTTTCCTAGAGTAAGGCCATTCTCTTAGCTTTTACATGGCTTTCCCAAAACCTACACCTATGCGGGCGCATAGTTAAGGAATAAGGAGATTGCTACTAAGTAACTCATTCTCTACTAACGAGGAGTACTCATCTCAACTCACGAAGTGTAACCACCCCTTCTTCATATCCTCTCGGTGATAAGCATAATTCCCCACAGATTTTCAACATTATATACTACAGTTTAAAGATAAATAATGAACATCACATCTCAACTCACGAAGGGTATTCATCCTCCAACCTATCTTATAAAGCTCTTAGGATGTAGTGAGGTTGCTACTAAACACTTCATCTCAACTCACGAAGAGTGTTCACCCCAAAACATTTTTTTACATAACTTAGCTTCATTCATTCATTCAAGTGTGTGTGTACATGTGAACACCTTGCACATAAGCATCATTTCATTTGCATTAACTTATATGCATGCTTAGACCTTCATTCATCACATTACACACTTTAACATGCTAAACATATACGTTACTTCTTTTAGGCATAATCTAAGCAAAACATGCAATTCAAGCTTCATAATACACATTAAAAGAACCATATTCATTATCACTTCATTTCACACATTAGACCTTCAAATCCATATTCACAATACATGCCAAATATATCCAAATACATCAAGTAAACACCGCCAGCAAGAAGGTGGACCATACCACTCAAAAGCATTTCATATAAGAGTTATACAATAAAACCAACTCACCATTTAACCAAGATTTCACCACCTATAATCAATTATTCAATATTCCATCATAATGTGGCCCTTATTGTAGTAGCTAAACCATAATAACAACATAAGGAAACCAAAACTCAAACACTACACATTCATGTTCATTTAACACATTTCTTAAGCTAAAAGTTAGAAATATGCATAAACATTGGTTCATTAGGGTTTTGACATTAAAATCATCAATTAATACTAGAAGAAACATACTTGAATCATTAAAACACTTTTACATGAAGACCCATGCTTGGAATCAAAGCTAGAAGAATGTAGAGTTTGAAAACCCTTTTTGAAAACATTTAGAAATGACTCTTTGAATGGAAGAGGGTTCAAGGAATACTACCATACCTCAATGAGAAGGAAACCCACTAATTTTGATGAAGAAACACGTCCAATTAGCCCTCCTAGATCTCTTTGAGTCTTAGCTCCAATGGTGACTTCGAGAGAGTTTCTTTTTAGAGTGAGAAATTGAATATTTGAAGTGAGGGGTCTTGTCTAGGTGTAGGACTTAAAACTAATCTAATATAACTTAAAAACCCTAAAAATATCATCCTAGGGTCCTAAAAGACTTGGGGTGAATTTACACAAAACACCCCAAGATGGCAGCGTGTCCTACAACTTTTGCAGGACACCATCAACAGACCCAAGCAACGGGACATCGACTGAACGACGGCCCGTGCTGCTGGGTGTTGTTTGGATCTGAAGTTGTTGAATGGAGGATTTAGCCCACTACACTAAGTCCCAACCTACGCCCCTAGACGACGGGGCGTCGATTGCATCCGTCGTTTGGGGATGGCTCTTAGGCAGCTTTGGCAGATTCAGCCTAGACATTGGGGTCCTCTTCTAGGGCCCCTCGTGACACATCATGACACATGAACACTTCCTAAGACACACCTTCCGAATGTCATGGACGTTCTTGGACGTTTGACTTCCAAACTTAACAAAACTTCACAAACTGCCTAAGAACATCATTATAACTCAATTTAATACAAAATTAACTCACGAACATTCCCGAAGCTCTAGTTCTCCTTTGTTCATTTTAGGGTGTTAAAGTTAGTATATGTGGTGGTATGGGACTCCATGTGTACATTGCACAAGTAATCTTGTGAAGGGGTCATGAGGGTGGTTTACCTATGATATTAACTAAATGAATTATGACTAAGGTTTTAGTAAAGGAAAGATCCTTATATGATGCTATGGAGTATGTGGCCTTATGTCTAGTTATGAATGAAAGAGTTATGACTTGTTAAGTATGTTATGCCTAGTCTAGGGTGACTTCTTAGGTACACTTAGTGGAAGTAGTATTATGGGATGCTACCTAAACATTGCACTAGTGTGACTTAGGATTTGTCTTAGGTGATGGTCCTTATGTGAAGTTGATGTCTATGAGGTGCTTAAGACTTGTGAATATATGTCGTTGTGTTATGAATCATATCTATGAAAGATTATTGTAAGGTGACCTCAAGGTGATACATTGTACTAAGTGCAATTGAGGGTTACTTAAGGAAAGAAGTAAGATAAAAGATGAGGTAATGTATTGTATGTATTAAATATGCCTCAAAGTATGATAAATAGATTTATGTTCAATTATGAGTAGTATCCATGTCTATATGATGTATGTGAACTATATTGAGCTTATATGTGCCAAATGTTTATGAAGGTTACTAAAAAGACATGATGCATGATTTCTAACTAAATGTCCTCTTTAAATGCATGTTTTTCCATGGTTGCCATAATTAGTGCATTCTTGTACTAATGCCATTCTTCTTAATCTTTTTACATAAAGTGTAGGTGGTGATGGGTAGAGGATATATCCTAGGTGAAGAGCTTAGATAGATCTTCCAAGTTCAAGAAGAGGGATACTGATGATTCAAGGATTTCCCTATGTCAAGTTCCTATTCAATTATGTAATAGCTTAGATATTATTTTATGTTTTTAAGGGTCGTGTCACTATTATATTCTATTGAGTTGTGTCTTAAGATGGCAAAGAGACTTAGAGTCTACTTATGTACTTATGAATTTCTATATATATATATATATATATATATATATATATATATATATATATATATATATATATATATATATATATATGTGTGTGTGTGTGTGTGTGTGTGTGTGCGTGCGCACGCGTGTGTGTGTGTGTGTGCGTGAAGTAATGTAGAGCATATGATGTGCTATAAAAAGTTTTAAATTTTTCGTTATTTATATTACGAATATGCAATGAAAAATGTCTAAGGGCCTGTCTTAGACCTCCGAGAGATCGACGACGTCGTGTGGCCATCTAAGAGTGCTCTATCTACTAGGGGGTACTTTGGGTTGTTACAAACTTGGTATCAGAGCATAAGGTTTTATGATTTGTCTTTAGGTTTCAAAGTCTCGTATTGCTACGTCTAGTAGAGTCTCGTTCATTGGTGTGAGTCGCGACACATTCATGAGAGAGAGACTATAGGATGATAGAGTTTCCCTTCTTCACTACTCTCATATCGTGCCATAGAACTTAACTTTATATGATCTCTCTCTCTTATGTTTCCTTGTCCGGTGGTATTTTAGATGTAATTGCTTGGATAGGGATGATGCCTCAATGCTTGAGGGAGAAAAAGGTGAGTTTTTAATGCTTACCTTGGTTTTTTTCTTTGGTGAGTATATCTGTAGTTAAATTTAGTATATGTTGATATGATGCCATTTATGGCTCTAGGTGGTTTATGAGGAAGGAGATTCTATGTTGAGATTTTATGATATGATATGGTTATAGCTTGTTAGTAGTTGTTAGGGTTGAATGGAGTTCCCCTTGGATTGATGGATTGCCTTATGTTTATGTAGGATGGTAGCATGGTGTTATGATATAGGCTTGAAAAGTCTTGGAGAATGTAGTAAATATTGACAAAGATTCATGTTTCCTTAGTATATGTAAAATGCTTCATAATTGTCCTTGTGTGGATTGGAATCTTTTTATAGGCTTGCTCCTAAGGAGGGGAGACAGTGTGTTGAGACTTGTAAGGTGATTGTGAAGTATGCTAGTTAATGGGAGAACCCCTATGACTAGTTAATGATTCCCTCTATGAACCTATTCTAAGAGTGGTAAAAAGGGGAATAAGGAGTTTTATTCCATAAGTTGGAAGTATGATTGCCCTAAGTTGACTTAGGGGATGTATGGTATGTACCCCTTAGCTCTTAAAGAGAAGGAGAGAATTGAAGTTGACCTACTTTGAAGTGGTTAGTTATCTTTTAAGCTTGAATTTAAATATGGTCAATTGAGACATTGCTTAGATTGTGCCTAGGCATGGTTGGTTGGAAAGTTCCACCAAAAGTGATGATCCTTTTAGGTTGGTCTTGACTTGCCTTGACCTTGATGTTGAGGACATGATATGATTAGGCTTACCCCAAGTGGGGGATAATGTGCTTAGATAGTAAGATTTTAATGTGCCTTTGATGTCCCTGTGTTGAGTTCCCTTGAACTTCTCTAGGTTAAAAATCACTATGAAGTGATGGTAAGAAGGGTGTTCATAAACTTAGATCCCAAGAGAGGGATGATGTGCTTCGTTAATATGGGTTGTAAGCTAAATTCCCCTAGAGTTGAGATGAGTTTTTCTTAAATGGGTTTTAACCTAAGTGGGGGAGGATTATTTGAGTAGTGAGGTTGTAGATATTTTTATCTTTTACTTCTATTCTTACTCAAGCTTGAAACCAAAGAGTTCCTAAGTAGCTTGTTCAGGATATGAGTCTTGCATAAAAGGATAAGTTGCATGTTCTCCATATGTTATGCATGTCTTAAATGACACTATGTTATGCATATTATGAAAGTCATTATTGCATGAAAAAGGAACTTTTGATAAATTGCATGTTGCTCATGTTGTTGTGCATCCTTATATGATAAATGTGCAATTTGATTTCATGAAATAGCTTAATGAGCATGCTTAATATCACTTTAATGTGTGGTACCTTAGCCCCACAATGACAAGTGGAGTCTTTTTAAAATAAGAAAAGATGAGTCTTTGAAAAAAATAAGTGCTTTTGAGATTTGGGGAGTGTTACTATAGGCTCACTCTTGAGGAGTAATGGTTTGTCTAGCCTATGTTTGTCGGTGTGCCTATAAATTGTGATAAATTTCCCTAAATGATGCATGTTTATGAAATCTAGTGATGTGCTAGAAATAGAAAGCTGTGAATTTACTTCCTAATGTTGTGATGTGCTTGGTGTGACCTACCATGTTGATTTCATAAGGAAGGAAGTATAAGCATAATGTAGTTTGGAGCAAACAAATCCTCCTTTGTATGAATTAACCTCTATGAATTGCTTTAATATTAACTCTATGATGCCATATGCATATGTTGTGAATAGGAGAAGGTAGTTCCTCCTTGAACAAAGCTAAGCGTGGTGATGTCATATATGACCTTGATGGCATTTGACTAGACTATAAGATTGTAGTTAATCTACATTATCATGATGCTTGTGCAACTATATGAATTGTTCAGATTTCTCACGAGTTGAAGTGTGTATTATGCCTAAGTGTACAATTGAATTCCATAGTATTTTTAACCTTGTGATGAAATAATGAAAATGCCTAAAGTTGGAGAAGTTAGTTCCTCTAAATTACAATGAATATGAACAAGTATGTATGAATGGAAATGATTATAGAAGTAGTCCATTTTTTATTATGTTGCTTTGGTTGCATGATAGTATGACGTTGGTGTTCCTTATATGCTTGGTGAATTAACTAATGTGTTATACCCTGTTGAGTGTTGTGAACTGCTATATGGGTCTTTTAGTCCTTGAAAGTGTTTATTATGTTTCAAGTGTCATTCGAGGACGAATATTTCCCAGGAGCGGATATTGTGATGACCCTCAAAATGAACTAAGATAGATAGAGCCTCACATGTGCCTGAAAAAGGTTTAAAATAGGTTAATTAAGTTTTCTACAGTAAGCATGATTGATTTGAAGAGGTTTGGAGGTCAAACTCCAAGAACGTCCAAGACGTTCGAAAGTTGGTCTTTAGACGTACTAATGTGTCCCTATGTTTGCTTTGTTTTTATGTGTTGTTTGGAGTTGAAAAACAGTGTAGTTTACCCTAGTATCTTAATAGACATGTTAAGGGTCAAAATGTTTGGGTATGACTCCCTGGGGACCACCCTAAGGGTCCCCAAAGATGACCCAAACATTGGACTGCTGCCCAAGGCAGCGAGCAGACCAAGATTTGGACCTGCCTGTGAAAAATTCAGAGGCTGCCCCGCGACGCGCAGCCACTTTCCGGATCTGGTTGCATCGTTTTTAAGTAAGTTTTGACATCTCTAAAAGTCTCAATTAGTATGGGGATATTTTGGTAACTTAGGGGGACGTTTATTAACTGTTTTTAAGAACTTTAAACCTTTTCCCAATTAAAAACCCCAATACCCATAAAGAAATCAAAATACCCAAAGCTCTCTTCTCTTCAAAAAAAACCCAAAACCTCCATTGAAGACCAAACTCAAGAACAAGCTATGGAGGTGGATTCTTGGAGCTTTCTTCTCAGATTTTCATGGTCTTTTTTAATTTATAAGGTGTGGTGATCCTTCATCAATTGATAACCATTCATCTACGGAGTCCTTTCAAATCTTTTTCCAAAGTTGATGCTAAGTCAAAAATTCTATATCTCAATCTAGCCATGGGTTCATCGTTAAAGTGATTTCAAAAGTATTCTAATGATGAATTTCTATCCAATTTTATGAAGAACCCATGATCCTCCTAATTTCTCAAATTGGCCTATATAAGGTGGGTCTTGTGATCTTGATTTCATGTTTATAGAATTGTGATTTGATTGTATTGAATTGCTTATTGCTACTACTAACTATATCAATTGAATACTAATTGTGGAGGAATGATCAAAGATGATCATTATCTTGGAGATTCGGTATGTTGACTTATTTCCTCTAATTAGCTTAGAATGTGTGTTGAATTGTGTTGATTGGTATGGTCCACTTATGGTGGCGGTGTTTACATTCATGTTCATGTTTATGTGTTATGATCATGGCCTTGAAGGAATTAGATGTAAGATGAATTTATATGATGATTTCCATGTTTAAGAAGTTGAAAGATTTAGCCTTGATTCGAATAATCATGTTCTAAGTGAATTGATAAATGTGAAGTATATGTATAGACTTCAAAACTAGTTCTATAATATAGGTGTGTATGATGTTATGTGTATATGTGTGATGATCATGCTAGGATTAGGTGTCGTCTATATGGATAATGATGAAAGATATTCTTGAAGCATGACCCTTACCTATATGAACCCTATATGAAGGTGTAATCAAAGTATGCTAGGAGTGTTCTATTCTATTGTTGAATGTGTACTTACCTCCTGTTACGCCTAATATTTTTATACGTAGTGCGCGTCATGAGCTAGTCGATGTAAGTCCGGGGAATGAGATTTTATTTTAAGTTCCAAGTGATTAAAGAAATATTAGGCAAGGATGTTAAAATGTGATATTAAGTATGATTTGGCTAATGTAAGTGTCATTAACATTAAGTGAGGGATTAATTAGTGGCTGATTAGGATTAAATTAATCAAGTAGGCCCCACCACTCAAGGCAAATTAAAAGAAATCAGATTGGGAGCTGGCCCTTAGTGGGGCACGTGTAGAGAGGGGCTGCCTCCACTTCATATAATGAATGAGGTGGTGAAATGCATTGCAAGCATATCATCTTCTTCACCACTTAGGTTAGGCAGCCATGGAAATGGAGAAAAACAACCATGCAACTCTCAGCCAGCGGCTACAAAAGAATTTGGTTAGTAATATCTTTGCTTGGTGTGTTAATTCCTTAGAATGCCATTGTTAATTAGCCATTAATGTTAAGAAGGGGGCGTGACCAGTAGCTTAGGAAATTTATTTTAGTTATTGAATGTGCTAAGTATGAACGGAAACCATAATCGGATTATTAGTGGTGTCCTGTTAGTGTTTGGGCTGTTTTGATTAAAGCAAAATGCGGGAAATTTTGTTTTGGCGTTATGTATATGTTTAATATGATTCGTTGGGTTATATGTGTTATTGGTATTGCTGTGGATAATTTAGGTTGTTGTCGGATTTGGACGAAGTAAGGAAAATAGGGGAAGTGCTGCCGGATTTTCGTTAGATTATTATCTAGCTTACAATAAGTAGTAAAGCGCGACGTCTATCTCATTGCGGCACGATTGTTGCTTGTTATAGATTAATAGCTTGGGCAGTAAATATTGGACGTGCGGCTCGACTATTCGGTATGTAACGCTATCCTTTCTTTCTTTGTTTGGCATGACTTTTAAAAATGAGCGAATGACGGACAGGTTTGATACTTACTTCTAGAGCGTCTAGGTGACGTATATTCTTGCTTCCACAATCTATTCCTCTATATATCGGCTATGTCTAAGGCTATGGTGATTTCTCATATCTATGGTAGTGCTTCTTAGAGTCATTGAGATTTTACGTTTTCATATCGTGTTAAAGGTTCATAATCTTGATAAAACATTAATCATTGGTAATACTCCTTGCTGGTTCACGTTGATTGTTCTATTGAGTTATAAGAAATGATTTTAATTGCATATGGTTGCTCATAATGTTCTGCTCGTGCATAGAGTCATTTATCATTTCACCGAGTCCCGGGCCGGGTAATGTTCGTGCAGAGTTTCTTGCATATGTCATCGAATCCCTCACTAGAGGGCCGGGTATGTATATTATATATATGATTGGTGATGAGGATGGTTATGATGATGATGATGACGGAGATGATGTGATGACTATTTCACCGAGTCCCTCACTAGAAGGCCGGGTACGTATGATGTATATATATGATGATTATTTTGCCGAGTCCCTTACTAGGGAAGCTGGGCACCTTATATGTTAAAGATATGCATGATTTTCACTTATAAGGTACATGTGTAGCGATATCTTGTTTCGACTTATCATGTTGGTATCCTGTCATCTTTACCTAATGCTTTACATACTCAGTACATTGTCCGTACTGACCCCCTTTTCCTCGGGGGGCTGCGTTTCATGCCCGCAGGTGTAGACGCACAGTTTGGTGATCCTCCCGCCTAGGATATCTACTCTGCTGATTGGGAGATCTACACTGTTCCGGAGCCCAGTCGTTTTGGTACATAACTTTCTATGTAGTCTTTTGCTTATCTATGGGTACGGCGGGGCCCTATCCCGTCGAGTTTCACTACTATACTCTTAGAGGTCTGTAGACATTATGTGGGTTGCATATATATGTTTTGGATAATGGTCTGGAGATGGTTTGTTTGGGATGTCCGCTTGTACAGGGGCAGCCTTGTCGGCTGCGTACATCATTGTGTATTGTGTAGTGGCAGCCTTGTCGGCTTGCGTATGCTATTATGCTTTGGATAGTGGCGGCCTTGTCGGCTCGCGTATGTTGTTACGGTTGAATGGTTATGACTCCTTATGAGACAGATACACTTTATATATATATGGCGTTGGGGTTGGCTTGATTTGATTAAATTCCATATTGTCTTAGTTTCAGTTGGTTATACTTAACAGGTTTGTATGTGAGTGTCCAAAACGGGCACTAGTCACGGCCCATCGGGTTGGGTCGTGACACCTCCTATGATGTAATGTGAGTGTGTGTTGTCAATAGTCTTTAATACTCTTGATATGTTTGACCCATGACTTGAAGAATTTTGTACATGTGTTGTGATCCTTAGAGTGCGGCTTCCTCAATACTATGTGATAGCCATTATATGATCATGTTCACCAATGTACACACACTTCATGTATATGTAGGGTAGATTTATGATGATTAAGGAAAGAGTAGTTCTCCTATGCATCATTACCTATTTCTATGCATGTAAGTAGATGATTAATGATGTTATGAATATGTGTGATTAAAGGTGTTATGTGAAGGTAGATCTCACATTGTATGCACACAGACATGACGTATGATTGTATGAATATGTGAAAGGACATTCTCACATGAATTAGGGTCTATGATGAAAGGACATTCTCATCTTAGAAACCTTTGAACTATATGATGTATGAAGGAGCAAGCTCCTAAAGCCTTCCTTACGAATTAGAGTATTAAAGTAGGCCCATGGTTCAGGAATATGAAGGGTTTCTTTGTTCTCTAATGTCATCTTATATAGAGAAACTTCCCAAACAATACTCACTCGGTGCTAGCCTTTGTTCTCATAGAGTATTTCACATAAAGGGTCACATGAAGAGGTTCCATATCTAGTTCATAACCCAATCACATTTCACCTTACCAAAGAGGGTCCACTAGGGCTACCTACAATGGATAAGAGGATAGCTCAATGACTTTCCTAAGGATGTGTCACATTCTGGGAGCACCCCCTAGAAGTAACATGGCGTACTTGACCTCTCGAAGGTCTTATACAAGCGCATAGTTATCATTCATCGCATTGTCATAGTAAATTTAGCAGAAAATTTAAAACTTTTCATAGCACATCATATGCTAGAACATTACTTCATAGTTTAAGACTCTAGTCTCTTTTCCATGACTAAACATTATTAGAGTACATGAGGGACACGACCCTTACAACATAATCACAAGTATACAATTTATAAGACTTTACAGTAAACCATAAGTAGGAGATCCTTGAACTTAAGGATTCCTTTCTTAGAGCTTGGGAATCACATATCAAGCTACTCATCATATAAACATATCCTTTAAGCATCCATAACCTACACTTTGTGTAAAAATTAGAGAAGAATGGAATGAATACAAGAATGCACTAAGTATGACAACCATGCAAAAACATGCATTTAAAAGGGACATTTCTCTTGAAATCATACTTCATGCCTTTTTGAGAAAAATCTTCATAAAACCTTTATACAATAAGCACTATATCATTTTTATACTTCATATAGGCATATTCAATGGTCCCCAATCATATAAAATCACATATTGCATTTAAGGCCTTTTAGAACCACATTACAGTAAGCTATTTTCTTCTTTACAGTGAGCTATCTCGTTTTACAGTGAATCCTTTTCTTCTTACTTTCTTATTTCCCCAAGTAATCCTCTAGTTATACTTGGTGCATTGCATCACCTTAAGGCCACAAGAAAGTCATACGTACAATCTACATAAGCCAACACATACCATCATAGAAATATAGCACAGCACAAGACACCTTGAAGTCAAAACCATAAAGACATTACAGTGAACTCTATTCACTTGGACATATACTAATGTCACTTCACATAGAACTTTATGAGACCTTAATCACAATTCCAATATAAGTCTACTAGTGCAAGGTACATGTGAAGCCCCATAACCTCACACATACTTAGTAAACCTATCATGAGACCACAAGCCTTTACACTTCATACATCAACATAATAGTATAGTCAACTACAAACACTTCAAGTAGGACCTTAGTTACGTAGTCCTATTAGAACTTCATATCATGCATATCATCACATCATGTAGACACTAACACAATGTCATGCAAGAGAACCATAAACATATGAACATACATTAGGCCACCTTCCTAGGACTCCCTTAGATAGCTACTTGTGCAATGTCTAGGTGGGTTCATTACTTCCACCTATCCTAAGTACCTTCCCTTAGGTCATCCTAGTGAGGGTCCTTACTTTTACTTCCGTTGTCTATTTTACTTTAGGGAAATATAGTCTTAACCGACACTAAGACCATGGGTGATACATGAAATTTGGTGTTGTAGAGCCTTACACCAATGGAAGGTATTCTTACCTATCAAAGGTACAACATTAACACATGCTAGCATACTAAGTGAAATCACTTGCTAGATCCTATGTGGCAAGCATAGTTTATGGAACTTGGAGGTACATGTGAAAACCTCATTATGCGAAATAGGGCATTATAGTTATTCACTTATGGAAACCCTCTTTATGCATATTGAGGCATTGTAGTTATCCACCTCATGAGGATTATGGTGACACCTTCCTACAATGGGAAGGGACACCCCCTCATCTTGAAGTTCACTAGGTGCTAAGCTAAATTCCCTTTTTATTAAAAAACCTTTATTAACTTCAATTTATCAAATTAGGCTTAGGAGAGTTAACTCATTATATGCTTAGCTCATAGGTCATAGATGAGAGTTCATCAACCCAAATCATGTGAGAAACCCTTTCACATGGATATAGCATATTCAAGCACCTATCTAGTTTAGGGTACACTTAAGCACACCTTTCAACGCACCTCCATTGACTAGATTATCATACATGTGTGTGTGTAAACTTATATGTGAGCAAACCTTTCACATAACATCTTTAGAACACAAATGTTAATAACATACTCGTTCTTTCATATTCATTTACATAGAACCAAACCTAGGAACTATCCTATCAACATATAGATGTGCAATGCATAGACAAGGTCCCATACCCTTGCTCATACTAGTACACCTATTGTAAAATCCCAAAAATGACTTAGGTGAACTAGAGCCTAACATGGTTTTCATGATAGTATAAGGTCCTAAAATGGTTTTTAATATGTTTATAAGGAAGTGTCTAAGAGTTTAGGTGTATTGGAACTCAAACGTCAAGGGACGACTAAGACATTCGACGACTAAGTCACCTATATGCCTTATGTGTTTTTATGTACTTATGTGTGTGTGTCATGAACTTATGAGTTCCTTATATGAGTTATAATGGTGTATATATGAATTTTTGCAAGTATCATGAAGTTTGGAGGTCAAACGTCCAAGAACGTCCATGACGTTCGAAAGGTTTGCTTTGAAACGACCTTGTGTGTCTTAGAATGTTTCAACAAGTTTTACGTGTTTGTTTTGGTTGAAATTGATGTGAGGGATCCTTAAAATTTTTATGAGTGTATTTGGGTTGTAAAACTCCAGGTAAACTCCCCAAGGACCAACCAAAGGGTCCATGAGGAGGACCTAACTCTTGGGTAAAAGTTTTCCCAAGTTGGCAGTTCACAGACCACTTCACGGGTAGTAGAGTGCACTACGGTCCGTCAATATGGCCGTGGATCTTTTTTAGTCACTTAAGGGCTTGTAAAGGAATGTAATCCACTGCCCCAAGGACCACGGACCATCAAAGGGGCCGTGAAACACCTTCACGGTCCGTGAAGGTGGATGTGGTCACTGGGCGGGCTGTCCAAAATTATGTTTCCAAATTAATGCCATTCGAATTTTAATTAATTGGGGTTGATTTTAAAGGGTTTATATGATTAATATAAATAGTATAAAGCCTTAAAACATTCCTTTAACTCGTTATTCAAGACCCCAAATGAAAACCCCAAAAGTTCTCTCTCAAATACATTCCTCCATTATTGAAACCTCAAGCTTCAAGGAAGAGGACGAATTCCTCAAGGTTTTCACCCAAATTTCGTGGGTAACTTCTAATAAAGGTATGAGTTTTTATCCTTGAAACTCTATTCATCATTGATCCCAAAATTCAAAGAGAATTCTAAAGTTTTCTAAAGATGAACTTGTCCAATTTTATGATCTATCCATGGATTCTTGCATTAAAGGTTTTGAATCATTATATATATTTATTATATTGAATTAAATTAGACAATTTTAACATAATTAACCTATGAATCCATGTAATTGATGAACCCTAGTTTTTGACTACTTTGAGGTTGACTTGATATTGTCTTAATGCTTATGAATTCTAGTTTAGTTTTCTACGGGCTATTGAATGATGTAAGAAATGTATTCACTTGATGTATAGGTTGTCTTAGATTGATAAACCTATATTGAATTGACCTAGTTTCATTTAGTATTATGATTTATGTATTGAATTGATGATCATGGAAATGGGTAAGGGCCTATTGGTATTGGATTGGATTATTTAGCTAAGGATTGAAGTGGAGAGAATGGATTTGTGGTACGCTGCCCTAATTCTCTTTATTTTATGTAATGTACCTCTTGACTTATGTTGTTATTGTTATGTTCCACTTATGGTGGCGGTTCTATGTGAATGATGTGCCCTTGTCGGTGTTACTTTATGTATTATGATGATCATGGCCTTGTCGGCAACTAATTGAAGTATTATGATTATTTGTGTAGTTGATTATGTGAAGTATGATCATATTTACCTACATGTTAAGTAATGTTAAAGTATGTGGTTTCTACTATTGATGTGATTTAGGTGATCATGTTATACTATGACTAGTCTTTATGTGTGTAGTCTTAGAGTTGGTGCATGATTCTTCTTAACTGGGTATTGAGTCTTATGATGACTATATTGATGATGTTATAGTAGGGTATAGGGTGACCTAAAGATGAAGAAAGTTGTGCCTATGTGCTTCTTGAATATGATATGCTATATGTGATAAAGTGAAGTAATGATGTGTCTTTTTTAGGTACACTTAAGTCCATCTTGTTGATGCATGAATTATATGTGAATGTGATATGTCTTGACTTAGGATGCTAAAGCCTCTTAATCTTGTATGTATGAATGACATTAGACCTTGAATGATTCTAAGAAGGTCCTTTATGTGAAACCATGAACCTAGTGGTAAGGTTATGAACCTTGAAGTTGAAAGCTGTAATGATATCCTTCTTGTAATGAATGGTGACTTAAGGTTGGTTGGCTGGAACAGCATCATATCATCCTTAGTAAAGTAATTAAGCTATCTTTGTCGCCATTGTAAGGCAGTGTAA